>JAWNPD010000679.1:13562500-13845000 GCA_035045305.1 Drosophila maculinotata | reverse complement strand
CGGCAGGAATTCGAGAGATTCGTCCGTTTTGTTTGAGGATCGCTTGTAGTAGACGCTGTCGCGCATCAGCTGCTGGATGTTCTGTTTGGCCTGCGAGTAATCCTTGAGCAGACGCAGATGCTCCTCGAGCAGATTCATTTGACGGCGCCGCCACTCGCCGCTCAGCTCGCCCATGCCGGAGATCTCCTGCAGCAGCTCCTTCTCCCGCTGTATCCAAATCGAGAGCAGCTGCTGCGGCACCGCACAGCACAGCCGCGACTCCAGCAGCGTCTCCAGCACACTGATGTCAGCGCCCAGCGACGAGTGCAGCCGATACGAGTGCTGGTGAGGATTGGCACAGACGCGGCCAACTCCACACTGCTGTGGCACAAACAGGCGGATGCCCAGCTTCGGTGGCAGCGACTGCGTCCGACGATGTCCTAAAGTTGGATGAAGCGGGCATTATTATTTATATATAATATCGATTTTGAATGCGATTCAATTTAATTGTAAAATATTATTTGAAATTTATAACTTATGCTTTATCTAAAAATTAAAATCGGTTTTTTCAAATTGCGCGTTTTGTTATTAAAATCTATTTACATAAAATTCCAATGCCTTTTTAAGCCTATTTTAAAATCTAAATTACTTAAATAAATTAAAGTCAACTCATTTAATTTTAAATTTTAAATGTTTTGGAATAAAGCCAAACTTGTTAATCAAATATTTTCGCACACAATTCTAATATCTTTATGCTTGTTGTATTTAAATGTTATTGAAAGAATTATTTGTATATATCGTAAATATTTAAGAGAAAACCTTACCAAAAGTTAACAAAAAAGGTGGAGAAAAATATTATAAACAAATTGCAGCCATTGTGCTCATAATGACAATTTAGTTGAGCTGTTAAATACAAATATTTAAAATATAATTCACTACCATAAAAATATATATTTGACTTATAGACTTTAAGTTGAAATGAATTGAACAAAATCGCCATGTTGTAAATTTGAAAAGTTACTAAAAATCCCATAAATATTTATTGTGAAAAATTAGTTTTGAGAAACGGAAAATTCGACCAAGGGAATTTCAAGAGTATTTGCTACGACTTTGTTTAAGTTCACTGTAAAAATACTAAGTGTATAAATAAGTATAACTAAATGTGTAGCTCACCCCTTTGTTTGGTGGCACTTCTGGTTTTTGTGCCCTGCTCAAACAGCTGTGTGGTGGAACGCGGCGGCGTTGGCTGCGTCAAGCCAGTGATTGTCCTGGCCATGCCGGTGGCTTGACTGCGCTCGCTGGCCAGCTCTGTGGTCCAGGAGGCCAGCGTAATGAAGCCGCAGTCGCCGCGCGGCGAGCTCAATGGCAGGCGGAGTCGCGTGGCATCTTGGATGACGCCCAGGGCCACCTCGGCATGGGCGAGGGGCAGCGAGGTGAGGGAGACGCGTTCCCGAATATCGTGCACACTGAAGCGCAAACGTGTCGTGGACTTGAAGCCGGCGCTGCGCAGGAAGCGCATGGTGCACAGGAACTGGGGGCTGCGTGTGCGTTCCAGGTGCTCGGTGCGGGCATGCTGACGCCAGAGGCAATCCTCGCCGGGCAGCAGCACCGAGCAGATGACGCGCGGATTTGGGGCACGCCCGAAGCCGTCCACGGGCAGATTATCACAGGAGATCGCCGTCTCGCAGATGGGCAGCTCAGAGAGCTCCAGATCTGCAAGACCAAGAGGAACAGTTGATAAACGTGGGTGTGTGTATGTGTGTGTGTGTGTATGGAGGAGTGTAGGGATATGGAAACGGGATATAATATAGTATTATATATACGTAAAATAAGAACAACAAATCAATTGTTAACATTTGTATTAGCAAAAAAAAGTTTATTCTTCGAATAAATTTCATTTATCCCTGTAGCGTTTGCTCTTTCCCTCTCTATCCCTCTCCCTCCCATATCCATATCCGAGTACAAGTTTAGATACATATATATAGAGAGAGCATACATATTGCAGATTGTAAGTGTATAGAAAATTAGTTTCAAGTTTTGTAGATTCGTAAGGGAACAAAAAAACTGACCCCAACAACCAGGCTTGTAATTAAATATATGTATATTTCTTACAATCTATAAATTCGAATTTAAGCCAAACCATTATGCTATAATGACACATGCTTAAATGAGCTTTCTTACTAAACTTATTCGTTCTTCACTCTAAAGTTCTCAAATTTGTAGTATTTTAAATTTCATACATACATTTAATTGTGATTTTGATTTAGAGCTTTAAGCTCAACTTACAGGCACTCGTTTTATAATTTATACTTTCCAATTGATCGAACTTAAAGCTCAAATATCAAACGATACTCTTTACACTATTGCCTTCTCGCTCTAAACTATTTTGAATTTTGAAAACTAATCGAATATTGTATTTTAAAATGTAAGCAAAGGGCTTAAAGCAATTGATCGCGCTTAAAGCTCGACTAGTTTTACTCAAGCAAATGTCATTATAGCATATTTTAAGCAAATCTTTGGTTTCTTTTGGATAAATGTCCTGAATTGAGTTCAAGTCATGGCCTGAAATGTTAACACTAGGAACTATATATATATATATATATATAAACTATATATTAAAGGGGGCAAAAGGTGGTGTGTGTGTGTGTGTGTGTGTGTGTGTGTGTGTGTGTGTGTGTGTGTGTGTGTGTGTGTGTGTGTGTGTGTGTGTGTGTGTGTGTAAGGATTACAAACTAAAAGCTTAACATTACAGCCATGATTTAAGTATTAATTTTTCTGTTCTTTCTATGGGTTATTTCGTGTTTGGTTTATTTTCCAACATGGTGGGGTGTGGGGTAGAAGTCCAGTTTTAGAACTGTATTAGATCACCTTCAAAGGGCGCCTCAAGCGCTGCGCCCCCTGCGGACGCTGGCGCCGGCGCTGGCCAGGAGGCATCTGTGGCCACCATTGCCAGGGGCAATGGTAGGCCCTGGTCAATGCGATTGCCCATGACGCTGGTGGCGGCGGCGGCAATCTGATCCTGCAGCTGCTGTATCTGCAAATCGATATGCTGAATCGAGCACGCCTCAATGCAGCGCACCCAATCCAAACGATCCACAGCACTGTGCGTCACAATGCGTTGCGAGGGGCTATCCTTGAATTCTGTGCGTATTGAATACAAAAAACGGATTAATAAGCGATTATATAGTGGATATATGTATATGGTCCAATCACTTACCTAGATCGAAGACATAGCCCTCCGGTTCGGGCTGCTCATTTTGTATGCGCGGCTGGCAGTCCTGCAGGACCAGAACGCCAGCGACCGACGAGTTGGGATGCTTGTCCTTCAGATAGAATAGTAAATTTCCGCGCAACTTGCACCAGCATTCCAATTTAACTGTATATCGACAGATGCATAATAATCCCAGACAGCAAGTGCGAGAGAGAGGGAGAGAGAGAAAGAGAGAGAGTTGGAGTGCATAAGCAATTGGTGAGTGAGCTGCGTGAAATCTACTTGATCTATACATATATATGTATATATGTATATAGTGTATAGTATATGCATATATATATAGGGGTGTTTGTGTGCTTGATAAGCAGTAATCAAAATTAAGGTTTATAACAAAGAACCCGCAAAAAACAATCCAAAACAATGGTGGATATATAAATATATACAAATATACATATGTACAGTATAATTTGGAATTTTAAATTGCCTCAAAATTCCTGGCAATTTTAATGGCCCTCAATATCTAGTCTATAAATTAACTTAGTTAAAATTTAAAAAAAAAGTATTATATTTTTAACTAGTTTATACTAGGTCTAGAAATAAATAAAATAAAAAAAAAAATAAATAAACTTATTTAATAAAAACTTAAACTTATTCAGAAAGTCTACATTAAATAAATAAAAAAAATTTGCTTTAAAAATCATTAATTTCGATTGATTTGGTATTAAACTGTTATGAATTTTGAATTTTTGTAAACTAATGAATAATAATGCGATAAGAAATGATTTGGAATGTGATTGAATGTGCAATTAAAACCATTATTACTGTATGTGTTTTAGTATGTGTGTGTGTGCGTGTGTGTGTGTGTTTGTGTGTGATTGATTGATTGGTTGATTGATCGATTGACTGATTGATGATTGACATGTAGCCGCAGGAGCGCAGCACTCACCATCGGTGCGCCAGAAAATGCCCTCCTGTCGCTCCGTTATAATGAGTAATCCTTCCTTGTCAAATCGGGTTACGTTATTCTGTGCCAAGCTAGCCAGCTCCGATTGATTAAAGCGCATGCTTCTGGCCTAAAGCGTTAAGCGTTTTTAACGTTGATTCAAAATTGTTGTTGTTTTGTTGTCGTTATCGTTGTTGTTGTTGTTGCTATTTTATTGGCCACCCCCCCCGACAGCTGTTGGCAATTTGTAAATGGAGAATTTATGCGACCATTAAATAGAAACATTTATAATAATAATTGACAATAAGTGCAAGTAACAATGAAACAGAGACACAAAACACAGACGCACATTTGTTTATTATTTCGTTGTTTACTTGATTTGAATAAATTATTGAGAATTGCAGCCCCAAATCGGGAGCTGGAGGCGCACCTTATAATAACTGTAGGTGCGCGTTTAATAATTCAACAAATTATATACACACACACACACACACACACACACACATAGAGACAGCAAGGGTCAGAGGGATGGTGGGGGGGGACAGTGTGGTAGGGAGAGGAACTTTGCATGGCAGGTGCCGCAAAACTTTACATTTACATTAACATTACATACCTCCTGCTCAGCTCTCTGCACACAGCTAACAGCACTCTCCCGCTCTCACTCACTTTCGCGCTATCGCTCTCACTCACACTCAAAATGGCACAGCTGACGTTGACAACAACAACAGCATCCCAGCGGCGCTTCTGGACCACAAAAGAACAAAACAACAAATGTGGCACGTTTACCGAAACACGAAAATTGTTCACCAATAATTTCAGAAATTACACTATGTGTATTTGTTGACAGCACCGTTATTAACTGACGTATTAATTTTACAGACGCACGTTTGTTATCGGTTTTGTGACTTTATCGAATTTATACAATTTATATTTAAATTATGCCATTATCGTACTGAATATTTAACATTTTTGGCTTGGCATACTTAAATTTTTGTATTTAATGTTTGAGCAGCTCTTTGCATTGACTTTACAATGTTTATGCCGATGTTAGTGGTACTGTTAAGCTGCTGTTATAGTCAGATGTTAGTTTGCAGGGCTGGATATACTAAATTTAGTTTTGCAGTTCACTGTTCTGTTGACTCTTTTATATAGTTCGCGAACCTGTTTTTTTTATTTATTTTAACAAGTTATAATTTAGTGATTTGATATTTAACGCTATTTTAAATAAATATGTCTACACTTTTTCATAAGAATGAAACTTGTTCACTTGGTCAACATAATCGAAAAATTTGGAAACCGGCTGACAAAAATTTGGTGAACGATCGTACCGTGATTTTTCTCAATGCATCAAAATAGATTTAAAATATTATTATTTGATATAAAGCGATTGTTTTTGGCAAACAAAATCCGATTCGTGAATAAGCTATTTTATGTTAAGCTTTCTTTGTTTACTTGACATTTGAAAATTAACAGGACTTTAAGTAACGGTTTGAGGATCACGAGTTCAATCGATTCTTGTCATATGGATAACTCTGATCAGATGTATTACACCGATACCCACTTTTCGATAGGCATATTAATGTTCGCAGCCAACTTAACGCAATTGACGTGTGCGTTCGCAGCCAACTTTGCGGACAAAAAACAGCTGGTTTGTGTGGTGAAAACGAATTGGTGATACTGTTTCACATTCGTAAAATGGCGTCGGAGGTAGCGGTTGAACAACAAGACCAAGAATTTGTAAGTGTACAAAACAAAGAATTGTTGAACCAATTGGATACATACATACAGATATACATATATATGTTAGCAACAAAATGGCACACGCCCTAAAATAGTGCAAATTGCAGCAGAGCAACAACAATAAAGTATACAAATTGCGTGCGTGTTTTTAATTGTGTGTGCGTGTGTGTGTGTGTGTGCGAGAGTAGATTGGTGATTGTGTGTGTGTGTGTGTGTTGCGGTATTCGGCAATTGCAAAATATATATATATATATATTTGTATGTGTGTGTGTGGACATTCTGTTTATGTGTGTGGGTTATGTTAGCACGTGCTATTTACAAATAAAAGAGCACAAATTCCTATACACTGTTAACTCTCTGCTGCTGCTATCGCTGTTATCAAACAATAACAACAACACCAAATGTGTGTGTGTGTGTGTTTGTGTGTAGCAAGTGGTTGCAACACGCTCTCTTGCTCTCGCTCTCTCTGCATACCTCTCTCTCTCACTCTCCCGCTGCTATTATCGCTGTTAATTTCTTGTGCGCGCTGCATTTAAGTAGGGAAAGTGATTTCCGCTGTTGTTGTTGTTTTTGTCGCTGCTGCATTTTACAGCGGCTGTTAAATTTGTGTGCGATCGCAAAACCAGTTTACAGTTAGAAACAAAAATTAAGTGCAATTTTATAAAGATCTCTGCTATCTGTCGCCCTCTCGTTCTCTTTTTTTCTCTCTTTCTCTCTCTAGTTCTCTTTTTCTCTTTCTCTCTCTCTAGTTCTCTTTTTCTCTCTCTTTCTCTCTGCCCAAAATCAGACTTCCTGCTGCCGATGAAAAGTTCATTGTTTGCTTAATCACCCGCTACAGTCAAACTTCTTTAAGACAAACCACCATTTGGAACAACATTTTCGAAATTATATTAAGCAAACTCAGTTGATTGAATTATACTCGATTTTAAGTGTTATATGATCTGAATTGAAAACTGCAGTTAAATATTAAACTTAAAGAATAAACGTAAACAATTTTCGTTTAATTTTTACAGTTATTCGAGCTGTGAAAATATAAGATTTAAGTTATGAAAAGCAATGTTTATGGAATTTGATATGTAAACACTATTGCCACTCAATTTACAGTGAATTCTACTTAAAGTAGTTCGACTTTAATTATTGTAACAGACAATAACTCACACTCACACACATACAGTCAAGCAGCCCTACAATCAACAATCACTTGTATATATACATACTTAATATTGATGCGCATTTGTTTATTTATTATTTACTCATTTGTTCAAGGCGCCAAAGGCGTCCATCCACTTGAGCTCTACTGTGCCATTGAAGTGCCTTCCAATTGATTTCGTTTCATTCGAATTTCGCTGTTTTTCTTTTAAGTATTTTTTTGTTTTTTTTTTGTGAAGCTGCCCAATTTCCACGTGAAAATCTTGCAATTTGCCCCGCAATTTTCCCACTTATTTGCCAATTTGTTTAGAGCGCATTTCATTCATTCGTTCATTAATTCGCTTTCCAATTTGTTTATCTGCTCGTCTGTATACCCTTCATCAACAATCGGGCATGTGCCAATCTGCATTCAACTTGTCATGTTCGATTTCGTATCTGCTTGAAATCGGTGTTTGATTATTTTCTATATACATATATATATATCCTCTGTCAAAAATGCTTATAATACGAGAGTGCAAAGTTCCGAAAAAGGTGAAACACTTTTTAAAAAGGAATTTTCAGATTGATCTCAAACGTTTCCCAGTCCATCAATTAGTCAGTTATATATATAGTATATATATTTATATACAAGAGTGCAATTCAATATTGACTAGAGCAAAAATTGTTGACCATATGAATTACTAGTAAACATAAACATAAATAAATAAATGATGGATTCTACGAAATAAATGTGTGTAAGCCAAAAGTTATAAAAAATTAGAATTTCTCTGTTTGGCATTTGACACTTGGTAAAATAGTGCAATATTGGTTCAATTTGCAAGTTTTCAATTCCAATTTTCTGGCTAACTGTCAAATGATACAAACAGATACAGATGTGTATAGAATTGTATATATACTTATATATATTATTGCTCAATTTGTGTGTATATTATTTGTTTACATCATTGATTTCACTTGAACTGGAATTACATATCGTATCGTATCGTATTTGCTGTGTTGCATGTTTGTTAAAGCTCGATGCATAAATCAAATTGCTCATAAAAAGAGGCAGACAGCAGCCAACCCCCCTACCCCGTTAAATATGTGTGTTAGTTATGAAATATTAGTGTCCCACTGCAGCTGACTTTTGCATTTGTTTGCTGTTTATCCTTGGGCACGGACTTTGAACCCCAATGCTGCCGCACAATGGGGCAGCCACAAAAAGTACAATAACCTTTTTGGCACCCAGCCCGCCCGAGGGTTGCGGCTGCCTGCTGTGGGTGCTCGTTGGGCGCTTGGGTCGCTTTGCTCAATGCTCTTTCTTTCTTTCTTTCTCTCTCTTTTCTTTTCTTTTTTTGTCCAGCCTGTTGCTGTGGCCGCTTTTCATTTCGCTCGCCTTTTGCCGACTAACTGACTGACTGACTGACTGACTGACTGACTGACTGACTGACTGACTGACTGACTAGCTGGCTTCCTCATTTGCGTTGATTAAGCCGCTCACAGATAACAACAATAGCTTTCATGAAAGGCAAAAAAAAATTATTTAAAATATACATGCATTTAAAACACAAAATGCGATGTGCAGCAATATACATATGTATATATATGTATATATATATATATATATATGTTTGGCATATGTATGTACAAGTAAGTGTGTAGTGGAAAATAGGTCAGCTCGCTGCGGCCGTCGCTATCACTAGCAAACACACACACACACACACACTAACAACAACAACAACAATGCCATACACAAAATGGAACAGCAAACCCCTATTTCCACGCCAAACCACCGAAGCCCCCGCCCCAGCACAGCCTAAAAGCCCAACCGAAAACCGAAGCCCCGTTTTCGAGTCTGTCTGGGGGCTTAGACGCTGCTGCGCTCAGCACTCAGCACCTCTCCCCCCCGTACCACACCCATCGGCCACCCCTCCTGTAGGCCCCTCAGGGCCTTAATGCTTAGTCACTCCACCTAGCCAAAAGTATACAAAAATAAACAAGGCGAAAATAACTAAATGCAAACATTGCAACAATGCCACAACGAATGCGGTAATGCTCTGAAACAACATTCAACATTACATAAGACACCCCAATAATATCAATATTTTGAATCATTATAATGCGAGCAAGCTTTCTATTATTTGCAATAATTGGCTACTACGGATAAGTGTCAGAATAGTATAGGATCATATATATTATCATTATCAAGATTGCAAATCAGACAACTTTGATTTTGAGAGTAAAACTCTCAATATTTGTGTAGTACATTGAAAAACAAAAAAAATAATATAGAAACCCTTTAATGAAATTTTTTTTTTTTTTTTATACATATTTATTAACATGTTCGTATAACTTAACATACTTTCACATTTTTTAAGTTAAACACAAAGGAGACAAACAAACAGACCCTCAGAAAGAATCTTTTTAATTTTCGAAATTTCAATTCAGATTTTATGAAATATGTCATGTTTTAAAGTCGGAGTTTTTTACATTCATAAAAAAAAATATAAATTTTTCTTAGCTGTTTTCGGATTTTCCCATCTATTTTCAAACTAAACCAGTTTCTTCCATTTTTTTCGAGCAGAAGATTGTTAAATCAATATTTTATAGCCTTTAAGTAGGCTGATTAATGTTAAAATTAAAAATCCAAAAAAAAGGAAGAATTTTTCTAACTTACGATTTAATTACCTTGCAAACATTTAGAACAAAAACAATATATTTCAAATATAATACATACATACATATGTACATATATACAAGTTGCAACTTTTTGTCAAATCAGATGACATAGCGAAGGGACTTTAATTGGTGAAGCGCATCGCCAAATGAAACGCACGTAAAATGGCACAAAAATGAACCCTTTTAATATAAAATGTATTTCTTCTTCTATCGCTGAAGCACACAATGCATGCTTACTTATACAGCTGTATATTTATAGAACTTACAGTACATACATATGTACAATATACATATATACACAAATAAGTACGTATTTTTGTACTATGTATACTTACATATATGGCTAGGCATTTCATTGTACTACATATATTGATTTGCATCTATTGCGTTGTACTTTCCTATTGGAGTCGTCGAAATATTTTCGCTATTTGTGCAAAATTCTTTTATAGGTTTATTAAATATGCATGCTCTGTAACAAAATTAAATAAGCTTGCATTCTTTGTCTATATTGAGAACTTTCACATGTTCCAATTTAGGTCTACTGGGCTAAAATTAAGAATGTTAATAAAAAGAGCTGGAATTAAGTAGTAGTTGACTTGGGACGGATGAGTTCAGATAGATAGGATTGTAATACTCAAGTAAAATTAAGTTTATTTCGGAAAATGTTATTATTTTATGTATGAAAGAGTTCGAAGAAGGATCGTGGTTTTCTTAGTTCTTGGGAATGATAGGATTTGATAGATAAAATTAGAGTAAAATTTTATCTTGGAAAATGTTATTACTGGATAGTTAGGATCGTGATAAATGTATGAAAGAATTTGGAGCAAGATCGTGGATTTATAATACTTATAATACTTGTCAAATCTTGGAAAATGCTATTTTCTTATGGACTTTCTGATTAATATAGTAATAAAGCAACTTTTTTTATTTTGAGTTTACTTAATTATTTAGGGTTGCTATTTGTTTTTAATTTATTTAAATAAAATATTTAAATTAATGTAAATACAATTTCCCAAGACAGTTTGCAACTTGATTTTATTTTGTTTTTTTTCTTACACATATTATGCAAAAGTATTGAGTGCCTTTTGTAATCAGTCCAAGGCGTTTTTACAATTTGGCTTTATCTGTACGTCAATGGTTTAGCCATCAGTCAGTTGAGTGTCACTTCACTGTACATAATTGGGTCAATGCACAAAAGCGTACAAAAGGCAACCAACCAATCGCCTGTGGTGCAATCCTGAAATGAATCCTTTGAATTTTACTACAATTTCTGTGCTTGAAGCTTTTTCAATGCATTTTTGTTTCATTTTTTATTTGATGCATAATTGATACGCTCCCCTGCCAGCAAACGAATTTCTAGCTGTATATATTTTCTTATTGTTGCTGTTGTTGGTGTTGTTGTTGTTGTTGCTGTTTGCGTATTTATTCCAATCACAGGTTGTTGAACTCCACATGTGACCGACCGGCCGAGTGGCTCGAGGCTCTCAGACTTCGAGACCCTCGTAGGCTGCCTCTGCTTCTGCTTCAGCTTCAGCTTTAGCTTCAGCTTTTGCTTCTGCTTCCGCAACGCTTTCTTCTTCTCTATGGGCGCTTTATCGCCGTTGCTTTTGCCGCTGTTCATACCCTGTGCCTAGAAAATAGCTGATCGGCATATATATTCTTGATCGGCATCAACAGACGAGTTCATTTTATTTTATTTAATCAATCCAAAACCAGCTTAAATAATATTATTGACAAAAGATATGAATAAAATTACGAAATTCTAAAAAAAATGTCATTAATTGCCTTCCTCTCATAACTGATTTTTCATTGTAATAACTTTCACAATTTGAAGCATATTAATCTTCATATTCGATAGGAATATGCATAATGATTATATTTATAAGCTGTAGAAATTTCAATACGAATTTGAATAAGTTTAATAATTTAAGGAAACATAGAAGTTGTTAGGTTGTAAGTGAATTTTCCTATTGGCTAAAAATGTGGAATTTGGTAAATAAATAAAATAACTACTGTATGGTTGCTTACAGTGTATAGAGATAAAATAAATATGATCTTGATTTAATATATCATTTTTAAATGGAAAATCTAAATATCTTGAATTACGAATTTTTACTTCTAAATAAGATCTACAAACTCAATTCTAGAATGTCTTTTCTAAAATGAAAATAAACCATGAATTTTAGTCTTGAATTAAAAATATATATTTTATTTATGGCTATGTTATGTTTTCGCTGTGTACAGGGTATACGCAAAGGCAAGCTTGCCCGACTAGAGCACTCTTTATTTTTTGTTGTTGCTGCCCCGCTTCTTTCGCTCAGTTCAGTTCAGCTCATCAGCGTTCTTTTGGCTTGCTGCTGCTGCTGTTGTTGTTGCTGTTGTTGTTGTTGTTATTCCTAACATTGGAGTTAGCAGCAGCGCCATTGTCTGACGTTTTATTTCCGTTGCTGTTGTTGTTGCTGCTGCTGCTGCTGTAACTGCTGTTGTCATCGCATCTCTTATCCATTGTGGCGTGCTCAAGTCTTGGTTGCAATACACACACACACACACACACACACACATACACACACACATATACATATACAGATACATATATTTCAATTGCATTTTGTTTGGGGGATTACTTTGGGGTCAGTCACTGGGCGACAAACGTGTTCGTCCCATCCACCCAGCCACCCATCTGCCATCATCATTCCAGCACACATCTCTCATCTTCAATCATATGCTCGTCGCATGTTGGCACAGCGCTTTCCAATGCCCCCTCAGGGTTTGCTTTCAAAAATTGTTGCAAAAATGTTGTTAAAATCGAGTTGAAAGAACTCCAATAGAGCGTTGATAATATCGCCGGACCAGGGTCTTGTTTGTTGCCATCATCATTGTTGCTATTGTTGTTGTTGCTGTCGTTGAGATTTTTACTCTGCCTTTTTGATTGGTTTGACCGATTTACATTGTGAAAAGAAATGAGTTTTTTTTTATTATCATTTTTAATTTTTTTTTCGTTTTCGGTATGTCTAACTTCACATACATAGAGAGGAGCTTTTATTTGCGTGTTTTTTGCCCTACATAAGTCAACCTATGCAGTGGGTCTACTTTTTTTTGTTGTTGCCATTTCTGATAATTAAAAAGCAACATTTGCCATTGGCTGCCGCTGCTGCTGCTGCTGTTGCTATTATTGTTGTTGCTTTGCTCTGCTCGGTAAGCTGGCATCTTGCCCAAAGCTTACAAGTACCCGTTATACCGTTATGTCCGTGCACAGCACAATGCCGATTGCCAAAAGCTTTATGTTCTGCTCCCAAAGTGAATTACAACCTTAACTCTAGTCTGCGAAATGATAACGTTCTTGGCCAAGCTTCAGCCAGCTATCAATAAAAGATTAATTAATTACTCAATGCGCGGCAGCTTTTGCTTGGCTTCGACTCCAATCGAGTGAGCTTTGAGGTAATGTAGTCAAACTCTGCTCATGCTTAACAAAACGTTCTTATTTTTATTTTAAATACAGTAAAATCATATAATACGAAAACAGGGTATCTGCTAGTCGAGCACTTTTGTTGTTTATGTTATGTTGCTTATGGCTAATTACTGGTGCCAATTTGCGAGCAATCACTGTACTACTTGTGAAAACTTTCTTTGTGGTGAACTTGCACAACTCACCACACCAACACATGCACACTCGAGAGCTTTGTAATGAGTACTTTGTGAAGTACAGGTAAACTCCACTTGCATAATACTCATTGTCGGATCTAGCGCAGTGGCAGCAGAGGCAGCTGTGGCTTTTTGGATGATTGCTGGTCACGTTTTAGCGGAACAGCATCTCTGGTCCACAAACTGTCACATCATCTTGCTGTAGTCACAATTCGATACTCTGAACAGTCAGTCCGTCAGTCAGTTAGTTAGTCAGTCAGTCCACTTGACCACTTGCGTAACCGGGTGCGATCGGTCCAAAGTGGAGGCCCACTAATCCCATTCGGATCACTTTCTAAGCGGGTCGCTGCTGGTGTCCCCGTTGCTGCTGAATGAAACTTGTTCGGAGTCTTAGTTCCAGGGCTGCAACAAAACTAATATTTATCAACAGACTAAAAAAAAACATACATAATTTATGTGATTTCTTTTTGATGCGGATTTCTGGTTAAAAACAGACATAAATACCACATACGTATACACCAATAATAATAACCTTTTTTTTTTTGTATTTTTGTCTTATTTTTTACGCTTAAAAAAAGTATAAAAGAAAGTTTTTAGCTTGATATATGCATGCAGCTTTTTTCTAGTGTCAATGTCACGCCCCCCGTTAGCTTTAAGCTAGCGTTTTGTTTAAATAATCGATGGCGGCTGCAAGAAAGCAACATAATAATAATAGTATAATAATAATAATAACAATAATCATGCGCAAATGTTAGAAAACCATAACCGAATCATACCAGACGAGACAACAACAACAAAAAGCGGGTGAAATTTTTCTTCGTGTAGACGACGACAGTCAAAAAAAAAAAAAAAAATACCTCGGCGAAATTTCTTAACACTTTCATAAGAAGTCATAAAGAAGTCTCGTCGAGAGCAAGCAAAAAAAAAAACAAAGAGAGTAAAGCTTAAGTAAATACATATACACATGTACCATGTACAGAGTTATGTACAGTGTGCGTACATTAAATTAAATTAAGCTCAAAAGCTGCCCAGCGAGGCGTGTGCTTGACTTTTGACTCGCCAAAATGCGCACATAAAGTTTCATTTCGTTTCATTCGTTTTAAGTGCAAACTTCCATGTGCGAGCGAACAGGCAAGCATGCCTAACAGCATGCGTTAGAATTTTTGGGCGTAATAACAGCATGCTGTTAGTTAGTTAACAGACAAGGTGTATTACATTTATCCTTAACATTTAACATTCGTAAGCTCGCTCTCCCATTGACATTGAACTGTGTCAGTGGCAGCAGCACAATAATAACAACAACAAAAGCATGTAATGGGGCGGGCTGCTGCGTCTGCGCACACGCTCTTTCGCTGCTTGCGGCGCAGCTGCGCAGCTGGCTTTGCCTGCGCCCGTTTCATTGTTTGTTGTTTGGCTGGCGGACAACTTTGCTGCTGCCTGCTGCCTACTGGCCCCATCAGTCGTCGTCGTCGTCGCAGCCGCGTCGCGTTGTTCATCTCTTGTCTCTTTACTCACTGCTGCTGCTGATCGAGCAAGCACGCGCCCGCGTTTCTGTGTATGTGTGTGTGTTTGTGTTTTTTGTTGTTGTTGAAATATAAAAAACAGAATTTATTGTGCAGTTGTGCAGTGGAATCAATAATTTATTTATGTTTATTGCTGCTCGTTAACTGTGTGATAAATGAGAGAAAATCAACAAAATGCCGCAGCTTTCACAGAGCAAGGATAAACAAGGAGCAGACGGCGATTATGCTTATGTCAAATCCAGCAGCTGTCATCGACGTCTCTTTCTCTGCATTGCCAAGGTGCTTACACACTGTCTCTCTCCCTCTCTTTCTATATCTATCATAGTTAAATTTTGATACTCCCACGCTCAAAGATGTCTAGCCAAAATTATTGACAAGCATTTCTATTGCAATTGTCAAGCTGGCTAACTCTCTTTAACTCTTTATCTCTCTATCTCAAGTTTATAAATTGACTTTCCCAAGTTTTGTCTCAATTTACAGTGCTTTTGCGGCTTTTTGTGCATCTTCATCCACAGACAGCAACCGACTTTACCCAGCCCTAGTCCTAGCCCCCTCTCCCGCTGTGATGCTTGTCAGTCTCTTTGACTTTGACTCTTGCGCTTTGCTCGCTCCCATCACTTGCAGTTGTTGCAGTCGCCAGGCGTGTTTTTTGTTGTTGTGTTTCTTGCTTGGTTGCGCTATTTATAGACGCGCTTCATTAGTTTTTGTTGTCCGTTTTGCTTACCTTTTTTGCTTTAGCTCAGCTCAGCTCAGTTTAGCTCAACTCAGCTCAGCTGTCAGATGCAAACCTGACGCAGACTTACAGTTTGATTTTCTGTTGCTTCTGCTACTTCTTCTACCCATTCTTCGTCTTTAACATTATGCGTCTGCATGCCTGTGTGTGCATTTGTATGTGTGTTAATAACAGCAACGCTCTGAGAGATAATGTACATATTTAAAAGCTTTGAGAAAGCAGCTTGGTAGCAAGTTTATTTATTTACATATCGTCTTAGTTTTTCTTGTGTTTATTTTTTTAGAGTAGATAAAAGTTGTTTGGTTTCATTTCATAGATAAAACCCTAAGACAATAAAGCTCTTTAATAGTATAAATTGCTCTGTTGATAAACCTTTAAATGATTTTTTTTTGCTTAAATTTCGACTGCTTTCTCTGGCAGTAATATCCTTGCTTTTTAGTTCTAAGCTCACATTGTGCTAGCTGAACTGCAGCTCAAATTCCCGTTTTCCAATTACTTTGATGAATTCTAAAGCTCGCAAACTGGAACAAAAAACGTAAAAATTAATTCACAATTTTTTTTATTTGATTCATTATTTTGTTATGCATAAGTAGTGTGCATTTTGTAGAATTCTTTAAGTATGGCTTAATGAAATAGCGCTTAAATTATTCTAAAGAATTACTTAAATTTGTCAAAAAAACGTCGCAAGGTACACAATCCTAAATCACACAAAATCTTACTTTAAGAATGTTTTTTTTTTTTAAGTTAAGTACACTTGTTTTCATTTCAAAACTGAAATATTTGTTCAATTGTTAAGGCAGTACGATTTGTAGTTATTTTAGGTACTAAAGTTCTTAAATCGATAATGATTTCTTAATAGCTACATTATTGACTCTGATTGCAATCTGTTTTCTAACTGATTCACTTACTCAGCGGCTGTTGTTCGTTAACTGACTCAACGAACAATAAACCAAGCTGTAACCAATTTTCGTTCATAATCCGTACAGCTGGCACTACTATAATATATATATATGTATATAGTAAACCGACATCGCATTTGGCACGCAAATTCCATTATTCTTTCATATGCAAATGGGACCGAATACAAAGGCAGCAGCCAGCCACCGCCACAGACAGCTCTGCTGAGTTTCAGTTAGTAATTCCCCCCTCCTCAGTGCTCCTCAGTGCTCATCTAGTTGGCTTTTTAATCTACACGCGACTGCGCACAAAGCGGAAACACATTAAATGTGCTTTCAAGAGCACTTTAGTTTTTGTTTTGTTGTTTAAAGCTATGCGAAAGTGTTTGCCAGCCCAGGCAGGCAGCCAGCCAGCCAGGCAGCCAGTGTCCCCCACCTACCCCACACCCACCATCATGCAACCCTTGGCTGCCACGCACAAATGCGACCGGCGTCCATTTCCGGTTGAAACAGTGGAAACTCTGGCAAATAGCCGGCAATTCTCCAGCTCTCCACACCGTACAAAACAACGGATGTTGCCTCGTTGTTGGTGTCGAATGCTGCAATCTGCCAGTAATATCCTGCATCCTGTGTGTCTTTTGCCCTGTCTGAAACAAATTGCTTTTGAACTTGATATGCGTATAACTAGCTTGCAGGATAACTGCTCAAATTCAATAAGAAGGAGCCAAGGAAGGAATCCGATTTGATATGCAGATGCAGATGCAGATAATTCTAGTGTATACGATTTTATACAAAAGGAAAGGAACGTTTTTTTTTTTTTACTTCTTTTCACTCATTTTCCACGGTTGGGGGTGAAACAAGTGTGGACTACAAGTCAATTTTGTATGTAGAACTTTCCAAATTTCTTTTCAAGTTACTGACTATTCAATTTTGAAAAAGATCTTTCCTTCTTTTCGTAATACTTTTTGATTTAGATCTTTAAATAAAGTTTGGAATCGGATGAAAAATGAGAAAGTTCCAAACAAGCGTATTTTCTAAGTTTTCTAAAATATTGATGCAGGGCTTAACCCAACTGACTACTGATCCATTCAGTTGGAACATTTCTATTATTACTGACTGATGCTAATGCTAATGCTGATGCTGATGCAATCACAATAATTGTCTTGTATTAGTTCACGATCCAAAAAGCAATGCTCACTCATTGCACATTGGCACCGATCACGTTTAGCGTTTAGTTTCCGATCATATTCACCGATTAGTCACTAATTTCATTTTAAAAACGAATCGTGTGATCATACACTGTTATTCCATGCCGCGATCGCTGATTAGCCCACAGCGTGAACACGAACCGACTGATCTTTTACATTGATCAACATATGTACACTCCAAAAAAATACATAGCTAATTGTGTAATTACTTCAAGTGACAACTTTGACAACAAAAAATTAACGATCAAGGTCGTATAAGTTCAGTAACGGTTTTTTCGAAATCGACAAAAGACTTTTCGGGTTTGGTATTATTGTTTTTATTTAAAAGCAGCTTTTTAGCTTTTACTTAAATCAAGTACTTAAGTACTTAAAGTGAGTTATTTTGTGCTTACTTCAAATTCGCAAGTTCTTAAAGCAATACGAATATGATCTTGAAAGTTTCAAGTTGAAACTAAATCAGCTTAAATCAAGAACTTAGGTTCTTAAAGTTCACTTATTTGAAGTAGAAGCAATGCTAGTAATAAGTATTTGGTGCTTGATTCAAGAATTAAGAATATTGAAAAAAGAATTTTTGCTGAAATTTTAAGACGATAGTAAAATATTGGAAGTTTTTACCAGTTTTACTTGAATTTAGAAAATAATTTATTTTGTTAGAGTGTATGTATATATGAAACCGCTAATTTCGTATATGAATGTGTATATGTAGCTATACATATATTAATAACTGTGCCTCTGGTAGAGACGTCTCAATCCGAAGAACATTACCGACTATAAACTGTCATGCAACAGTCTCTTCGAGTATTATATTCAAGTTGAATGCTTCAGTTTGCCGCTGCTCTTTCTTTTCTTATTAAAACATACGTGCTTGGCTTTAAAGCGGTTTACAGTTTTAGAATGTTTCTCATTCTTGTTGCTGTTGTTGTTGTTGTTGCTGTTGTTACTTTGCATGCGCAGTTATGAGTGCTTTGAAAGCCGCTGCAAAAAAAAATGAAATAAAAAACGTTTCACTTGTTGCTCTATTAACTCGCTTCAGAGAGCTAATGGCCAATAATTTAAGGCACCGCACGTTCCGCCTGCTTCTCGACGTCGTCGCAGCCGGAAATGCTGTTCACACACACACACACACACACCAAAATATTTGTCACTTAATTGACGGAACAATCTTTGCACAACAAAACATTTCTAACAAATTTGTTTACATGCCACATATTGTTAAACAATTTGGCCTCCATGTTTATCTACAAATATATATACATATGTATATATGCACATATGTATGTATATGTATTGCAACATGCCCCCAAGCAACAGTTTGCTTGCAACTTTACATTTCACTTATTTGCTCAAGAAATCAGCAGAGCAAAGCAAATTCAACAGTTGAGTGTTCTTGTCCAAGATGCTCGACTAGCAGATATCCTGTTAATTTCTTGCTGTTTCCCTCTACTCGAAACTACTTATAGTTTTTGTAATAACAAATGTATTTTTTTTGATTAGTAGAATATGGGCAGATATAATTTTTATGCCATATATGGTATTCCTCTAATTCATAATATCCGAAATATTCTTTTAAAGCTGCAGTTGTTTTGAAATTGATATAATTATTCATTTGTATAGAGGGAGAGAGTTATTGAAAATCGAAATAAAACTGGATTTTTGGGTATTTCTTTACCCGAATGTAGACCAGGAGATACTCTGCAGTAATTGCTCATCAGTTTTTTATTCACATTTATGATTGCTTGAAAACTCTAAAAACTCTCTTTTATGGTTAATTAAAGCAATGACTACAACTGTAAGATTTCAATTTCTTTTTTGGGGCGGATTGGAGGCGTGGTCGCAACGATATTGGCTTAGTCACATGTTGCCATTGTTGATAAGCCCTTTAAGCAAAGGCGCTGAAAAGTGAAAGCAGCCCCAACAACAACAACAATAAAAAAAAGCTAAAGTTGTTGGCTTAAATTAGACACAGTCATTCATTAAAGCTGACCTGCTCTGAACACACACAATGAGAGATACACATACATATGTATGTATGTATGTATGTATGTATATGAGGCATGTGGCGTCATGAACTGGATACAAGATACAATTTTGCATAGAATTTACATGAAATTGAATTCCAATTCGAATTTACACAGAACGTTCACAGAACATGTTTCCGACCTTAGATAATATATGCTTCTTCTTCTTCTTGAATCATCCTCACATTGGGCGGGGGAATTCCTATTTGTTATTTTATTCGATCACACACATGGTCGCTTTCAAGTTGGGCTTTCTAGCATACGAGTTCGTGTCATCGCTTTATCTTCTGCCTTACCCACAAAACGGATGATGCTGGGGATGGAGCTGTGTTGTGTTGATAATAATGATTTCGTGGAAACAATGGGCGACCACAAAGCAAAAGCAAAAACAACCGAAAAGGTGACGCACTCGCTCCATTGAGGCCTGTCAAAATTATCGCCGGACAAAAGCGGCATCTTACTACACTCGAAAAAAATTCAAAAAATTCGAATTATAGCGTATTCAAATGGCGCATATTCTTTATGTTGAATTTCTTCTAGTTCTTACTAGAGAAACTAACGTAATATTTGTTATAAGTCAGCAATTTTATTTTTAAGTACTGTTTATCAGAATACGTGGAAAGTCATTGCATCAGACAGAGCAGAGATACGTTCTTGTTTTCTCAAGACGTCATGTTCGTGTCTGTGCTGTTCTCAATGAAACTCGGACACGTAAGATGCTCACGTACACTAAATGAAAAAAAATTTAAAAAAAAAAAACCAAAATATTAAGCTTTTTGATTGCAAAATTTCAATTTACATATACCAAAAAGTAAAAAAAAACCATTCCCAACAAAAAAAAAAATAAAAACATACTGTAGATTGATTATATACCAAATATCACCGTATATAATATCTATTATCATATTCAACGATGTTTCTTGAAGTATTCTCATTTTCACAATGAAATAATAGTAAGCCCACAGCTACAATAATTTCGCTCAGTGCAAAGTTGCAGTTGTAATTGTGTTTGATGACGGCACAAATGCTCTAACCTCCTGTGCGCCGACAGCGACGTCGACTGCAGCAGAAGCAGCAGAGGCAGCAGCAGCAGCAGCATTGGTGGTTGTGGTGACATATGGACAGCTCCAATTGGATGACTCAAATTGTTGGTATGCTTGGGCGGCAACGGCTAACGCTTTTCGACCAAGTTTGAGCGGCGCATGCGTTGTTGATTTGGCTTCTTAGAATTGTTCCTGGCCCTCGCCGCGATCCGAGCGCACATCGTGTGCTTGGCGTTCGGCTCGGTTCGGTTCGGTTCGGATCGGTTCGGCTCGACGGGGGCAGCCCCAAAGCAAATGCAGTTCAATAAAGTTCGTTAACTTGGCAGCGCTGCAGCAGCGCAGCAGCAGCGGCCGCTAGTCATCCACAGCAGTGACGGCGACGGCAACGTCGCGACGTCGGCAGCGGCAGCGGCAGCGTTTGCTATCAGCAGTTGCCTTTGTGTTACTGTTGTTGTTGCTGTTGTTGTTACTGTTATTGCTTTTTTGTCGTCGTCGTTGCTGTTGTTGTTGTTGTTGTTGTTGTTGCTGTGCGCTTCGTTGTTTAATTCGCTGGCAGATCGAGGCGTGCGCTGCGTTTTTTCCGTTTCAGTAACGAATGAGACTTTGAAAGCGTCGTGTCGCGAAACGAGAGAGAGCGAACTCCACCCCAAAAAGAACTGCATACTATACCGATATATATATATATATATATATATATACAGCTACTTTACGTGTTGCCTGTTTTTTTTTCGTGTCTGTGAGTTTGTGTGTGTGTGTGTGGAAAAATGGTGCATCTCTATCAGCGGCGACGCAATCGGGAGCAGGTGGGTGGCGTCAGCGATTAATCCTCCCCATATTGTATATATATATATATATATATGTGTATATACATATGTACATATATATTCAAGCATTATTGCTTAAGCAGCAAAACAATGTTGTTGGGGCGCCAACGCGTATCGCATTTGAAGTATCTAATTAGCTACCTGCAAACTGAAAATGCGCATGAATGAATCGCAGCTGAGTACTCAGAATTTGAGAACGCCAAATAGCAATAAGGATTAATAAGTTGAAATCATGCGTGTGTGTGTTGTGTGTGTGTGTGTGTGTGTGTGTGTGTGTGTGGTGGCAGTTATATGCAATTGGGAAGTAAACCTTGATACAATTAACGAGCTACAGAATTCAGTTTAGTTCAGCAAAGTTCTGCTGCACACACACACACACAGACACAGACAGAGTTCAATAGAATTGAATTCCAAGAAATATTGCACAATGCAACAGGAAGCAGTGAGGCAACTAAATCCCAATTAGAATCAAATTTGTTGCTATGCAACAGCTTGTTACTCGCTATTCGGGTATTCAGTATTCGCTTTCACAATTCGCAGAAATCTTTCTGTGCTTTGTGCATTTGAGTTTTGCAGAAAATCTAATTAAACAACGATTTAGTTTATTAACTTAAATGCGCTTGTCTGCTCAGCACATTTTAATTATGCACATGTACTGTACATATGTACATATGTATGTTACTAAACGTGTGTGCCCAGCGGGTCGCTTAGTTTGGTAACTACGTTGACCACACTTTCAATATATCCTCAGTCTGTATGCTCGATTTCTCTTTTAACAATATTTTAGTTTTTACCTTGCTAACTTCAACTTAACGTAGTCGAAACTCGAATCAAACTGAGTACCAATAATATGTCATTACTACCGTCTGAAAGAGTATGTAATATTCGACTTGACGTAGCTAGCTTTTCTATCCTGCTCCTCTGATATTTATATGTATGTGTATTCCAGCACTCTGACAGCTTATCGGTTTGTTTAGTTAGGTGTGGGAGGGGGGGGGGAAACACAACTGCCGTGATTGATAAGTAACGAGCTATAGAAAATTGAGTGTGGTTTGCGATTAAGAAAATCGACAAACGGGCTGAGCACACACACAGGAGAGAAATTCCGCCAATATCGGTTATCTCTTACTGGGAAACCGAATATTTGCGATTTATCTGCATATACTGTCTATCTGCATAATTTATGGGGAACTGTAGTGCTTCCCGGTAAATGACTGTCAACTGACATAAGCTAGCATTTTTAATTAGAAATTTAGTGTCTGGAAATAACGACCGAAATTGATTCGTTTCATAACAATTCATATTTGAGTGTAGAATAAATTAAGATGAAAAGCCATGAACAAAATGTCCTCGAGCTTGAATATCGGTTCAGTTTGGACAAAGTAATGGGAGTTCGACGCCATTGAAGAACATTTCTAGCTAACATTTTTGTGAATGAAAAATGACTGAAAAATTAACCACCTCAAAAAAAAGGTGACTCTTATGATATTTTTGCAAAAAAGTTCAAAAATGCATAAACTTGAAATGTTGAAATTATGTATTATTGAAAATCGGTTCACTTTTAATAAGGTTATGAGAGTTTGAAGTTTTGGAAGCACATTTCTATACGGATTAGGCACTTTACAAGCTACAATTTTTGTAGAAAAACTTTTGACAGAAAAATGAATCACCTCAAAATTAATTTTTTTCTATCGATTTTTATACTACTACCACAATCGATTAAAAAGAAAATTTCAAGATTCTATTTTTTATTTTTTTTAAAATTGGTAAGGGTCCCATCTTGTGATATATTTTTGCCAAAAGTTGGAAAAAACTTAATTCTCAAAAATTCATAATCTTGAAATGTAGAATAAATAAAGAGGACAAATCATGAGCAAAATGTTCTCATGCTTTAAAATCGGTTCAGTTTTGACAAAGTTATGAGAGTTTGAATAATGTCCCTAAGAAGCTTCACTCCAAATTTCAGCATTCCAACCCTTTGAGATTAATCAGGACAAACTGTTTTATTGAAATGTGTATATAGAGTATCTCATGATTGAGAACTTTTCACTGAAGTATTCTTATATTTGTTATCACTGCATTCATGTAGCATAAATGTAGCTTCATAAATGGGTTATTAAGATGGGTTAATAACGGGTGAAGGCGGCGTCAATCTTTTGCATTTGATGGGTTCTTGAATGCTGATAGCAGGCTGGGACTGGGATCAGGTCGGTTGACCTGTTTGCACAGTTTTATAGACACAAGGTTAATGCAACTAGTTGCCTTGCCTGCCATATGCTTATCGGTTTGTCTATTGAAAAACTATCAATCTATTAACGATTCGTAAGGCAATTATTTCGATTATTAATTGCGCATAATGGCGTAATTTCACAGTTTCCATAATAATCATCATGCTGTTTATTGGGAAAGTAATGCCCCATTAAATATATGCGCATACACATCATCAATTAGACGGCCATATTAATCATGCCTCAAATGATTAACTGCATTGTGGTTCGCGTCATAAATGACATTAAATCGCAGCAGCAAACAAAAAAAAAAAAACCGTTTAAATAAACAAATGGTCAGAACTGGTAGGCAAATAATTAACAGTAAAAATAACAAATATTGATTACCGATTTCGGTTAAATAAATACAAATAGTTCTCGTTTCTATAAAAACGTAAAATTCGCTGAAAAGCGCTTGAATTTAATATTGCCAACTTATTTTTATAGAGTTTGGTAAAATGAGATTTTAAGTTGATAAGTGCCGTCATATTTTTGCTTAACTAGCTACTTGAGAGTTGGCTGAAATAATTGTGTGTATGTGTGTGTAAGCTTTTATTAAGCATCAAATTGCATTTCGCTGTATTTAAGTGATGACAGATTGATTTAAATATAAAATATATACGGCAATTAATATATTTTTTTCCTTTTTTTTTCTTTTTTCTAAATGTGATTAAAAGCGATAAGAAAATATTAAATGCAAGCTTGCAGCTGTTTTAGCTGTCATTAATTACAAATAAACACATTTGATTAGACACATAAAAGTGCCCCTAAATGCAACTCTTATGGTATATAATAATATTAAATGCTGATTCTTTTCGTTGCTGACTTTTGAAACCACACATTGATTTATAAAACTAAATAAAGTTTTTCGTTCTATGCTTCCTTACAGGCTGTCAAACAATTTATTGATCTCTGCAACAATTTAGGCGCAAACTGCAGCACAGCAGCAGCGGCAGCAGCAGCAACAACAACAACAACAACATCATCATCAACATCATCAACAGCCGCCGCCTCCTCGAATGCCAACACATCCAATTTCCACATCACCATCAACAATACACAACAGCAGCAGCAGCAACAACAAACAGTAGCAACAACAACAGCAACAACAGTTGCTCCAGAAACACAAACAACGACTTCATCCACAACCACATCCTCATTGCCCATTAGGCGCCACATTTCGCACACGACAGCCGTCAAGTTTCTGTACGCCCGTAAGTTTGATATACCGCGCGCCGTATCTTTGTATGAACAGCATGAGCAGATACGCCAGAGGGAATACCTATACAATATTGATGCGGATGTGGAGCCATTGCGCTCCGAACTGCAAACTGGCAAATTCACAATACTGGTGCGTATACTGAAAATCAAACACAATACACGAAACACGAAAACCACAAGAACGACTGCGTAATACTCTAATGTCATTGTAAGAACAGGTGACAAAAGTCAAGAAGAGATCAAGAGAGAAGGAACACTTTTTTTTTGATTTTAGAGCAGTTTGTCTATGTTTCAAATTTGCTCAGATAGATATTTCCTTGTGTTTTTTTGTTTTTGATGCATAATATTTTATTAATATTTGATAATAATAATATGAACATACAAAACTCGCAAACAAAACAGACCCACAGAACAAGTGGAGGAAAAAGTCCAGGATTCAGGGCAATTATTATCCGTAGAGGTATTTCCTGAATATAAACCTAGGGGAAGGTCACCAGCAGTAGAAATTTTGTGACTAGCTTTTAAATTGTGTTAAATATAAACTTTTTATCCAGTTTATATCGAGCTTTTATCGATATGCCAGCAAAGCTTAAAGTCTCTCTTGTACTCTTTTACATTGGGTATCAAAGTATAAAATGATAACGAAAAACTAGCAACTCATGCATTGTTATTTTTCCTTTACTTCCTTTTAGCCGGCTCGCACCTCGAGCGGAGCTGCGATTGCTTTGTTCACAGCAAATCGGCATAGTCCGTTGAGTGCCTCGCATACGACAACATTGCAGGGTATTGTCTATCAGCTGGACTGTGCGCTGCAGGATACGGAAACGCAGCGGGCAGGACTTGTATTCATTTACGATATGAGTGGCTCGAAATATTCCAATTTTGATTATGATCTATCGCAAAAGATTCTCACGTTGCTCAAGGTGAGTTTTATTATGTGTGCTCTCTCTTTGTTCGCACTCTTCTTTTTTTTTTCATAGCTATTTCTTGTTGCATACTTTGCGGCCACAATTGAAATTAAATGTAAACTAGTATAAGCAAATATTCCCAAGCTTGACACACTTTACGGCTCTTGCAAGTCGGTCAGTGCGGGAGACGGGAGGGGGGGGGGGTGAGTGCTGGCCCACAAATGCACAAGCCGTGCCCAACAAATTGGAATACCATATACCATATACATATGTATCTGTATGCATGTATTTATGTATGTGTATATAATCGCTCCTAATCCCCATATATGCATCTATTGTGCATTCAATTCAACGTTGGAATTTTGTGTCTTCAAGCTGAAAATTTGGTTTCAATTCGTTGGGTAGTTTTAGGTTGTCACGAAACACTAAACAAATATATACATACATATGTACATATATATATTCTTGATCAGCATGATTCTAAGCCAACTATTCCTGTTTGTTTTCCAAAATATCTTAAAGTTTTTGGCAGCAAATATGAAGTAACTGAAAACTGTCAGAAATAATGAACTTAATTTTTAAATAAATAATTGAATGTACATAGATACTCATTCCAAGTATAAATAGCGCTTCTTTCTGGTTTTGAAAGATACTATCTAATACTATTCTTAGTCATTAGAGTGCATTATATATGTAAGGGTATGTAATCTTGGACTGTTCTCGTTTGCCTAGTTTTTTTTCGTGTCGAGCCTCTTTTTTTGTCGGAACTTATACTAAAAGCTTAGGCTTGACGCTGGTTTATCAAAACCCCACTTAACATTTGCATTGCAGCTTGATTTCTGCTAAATGCCAGCTGTCACTTTAACATGACGCTCGCTGCTAGCAGTTGACTCGCCCGCTCGCACTCTCTGCCACACTTCCACACTTCCACTCGCAGTAGTGCTTAGTTGATTAGGGTGGCCCTCGCGTGCTCTACAGTTTTGTAGAGCTAACAATAGAGTGACTCGGAAATCCTTTTGAGCAGTTTAACGGAAATAGCTGAGCTTAATAATCAGCGTAACAACAATGCCAGCCAGCGAACCCTCTATCCTATGTGCATACGCCCACGCATACACTTACACACGCACACACACACACACACACACGGTTGTCGGTCAAATCGGTGCCTTTTACATATATGCCTACGCTAAATGCTGCGACCAGCAAGTAAGACGTCATTTTTTTCTTTAAATAAATAACGGTAAGAGATGGGTCGGGGAAGCTGCTGATGCTGCTGCTGCTGCTTTGAGTGGCTGCTGCCTTGTTTGCATGCCCGGAGCAGAAGCAGACGCAGCAGCAGCAACAAAAACAACAACAGGTAGCTTACTATGACAATAAGAGCAAATACTTACATATATATGCATAGCTAAGAGCATATAAGCCTTATATGTATGTATGTATGTGGGTGTGTACATACATATATGTGTATAGTATTCAAGGCACACAGCAAACATATCTACAGTTATGTTCATGGCGTGTAAATATAACATGTTCAACAAATGCCGGCCGGTGGGGGCAGAAACAAGAAGCTGTCCCTAATCCCGGCAGGTGTACGTATGTACATACGTATATGCATAAATATGTACATAAGTACATAAGAAAAGTTCATACCTATATATGTACATACATACGTACATATATATGTATGTATATGCATGCGTTTGACAACAACTGCTTTAAAATCAAAAACGCAAAAAAAAGCTCGGCAATCAAATAATTTGCGTGGGCTCTAAGCAGCGGCGTCGGCAGCGCAGCAGCTGAGGAGAGCCTACACAAATTGAGAGCAGAGCTCCGGCGCTCTTGGAGAGAGAGAGAGGGAGTGAGTGTGTGTGGAAACAATATGGAATTAAGCAAGGTAAAGCGCTGCGAGTGAAATGTTTATTGTTGCCATACTTTTCTGTTGTTGTTGCACAGTTGAGCAAAAGCAGCGAAAGATCACTTGAAAGTTTGATGCAAATAATAAATAATAAAAGTTACATGTCTGTATATGAGTAAACTATTTAATAATTAATTAAATTCGAAAAGATTGTTAATTTGACTAGTTTTTAAAAGCCAAACATATAAAAAAAAATGTTCTAATATAAAATATTAAATGAATTTCAAAATTAAAATGAATAAACTGCTGCGCACAACCACAGTGCAGTGATGTTGCTTTTGGCATGAGCTTACTCTCACTTAATCATATACACACACACACACACACGCATACAGCCACATACAACACAGGGTGTCACAGGCGTATGCGTAACATTTTGTATCGCACATTACGCATACGCAGCGTGTGAGTCTTGATCGAGCTTAATGGCCCCAATGCTAAGTACAAACAATTAAATATTTATGCAAGTCTGTAGGCATCTGCAGATACGAAGAGATAACATGCATGCATATTGGAAAGCGATCGTAAACTTTTATTGCGTGGCACATTGGAAACAGCTGCTAAACAGTACACACAGTAAACGAGAGTAAACAGACACACTCACACACACATACAGTCACACTGACACATTTTCACTCTCGTTTTTGTTGTTGCTACTCTCAGCTGGCTGACTCGTCGTTCGTTCGTTCGTTGTTTGCTCGTCGTTTGTTGTTCGTTGTTCGTCTCTCGCGCTGCTCTCGTGGCGAACGCGCGCCGACGCTTGTGGCTATCTTTCGCTTGATTAACTAATTCAGTTGACGAGTTCTAGTCGAACGTAATAGATTGATTTATAAGCAACAAGAGAGAAGCACACAACACATCAAGCAAGCTACTATACTACGATAAAAGAAATAAAAATAAACGTGCGTTGTGCTTTGTGCTGTTTTTATCGTGCGCCGGCTCTCGTTAACCGTTTCCGTTACGCCCGCTCAATTCCCCGCCTTCTCGCGCTCTAACGAGCTTGAAGTCGTCGCGTAGCTCGGAAGCAAAAGGTGTTTGTTGTTGTTGTTGTTCCTGTTGCTGTGTTGCTTGTTAAACTTCCAATTTCTTAAACAACAAAAAACAACAACAACTTTTGTAGGTAGCCAGCAGCACTCAACTCAACTCAACTCAATTATCAACTGTATAGAATTGATATTGTTATTTTTAGTGCTCACCCACACACACACGGTACACACACACACACACATACCGTGTTCATTCATTGCGTCGATATTTCGTGTTATTTTTACAACGTGCGCTTGCTGTTTGTTATTGTTGTTGTTGCTGTTGTTTTTACTGTCTGACATTGACGCAAAACGTTGAGATCTTTGTTGTTGTTTGTGAACTTTAAATGCAAATTCAAAGTCAACAAAGTCAGTTTGTTGTGCGACTTTTTACTTGATGTATTTTTCATTCAGTTTAATTGAATTTAAATATATGTAATAACTGTGCATAATTTTGCATAAAATCAGTCACACACTTATGTATATGTACATACATATGTATGTACATATGTATGTATGATTAAGCTGTGGCAACACCGTTTACAACAAGATCAGCCACCCGTTGATTTTGTATGCAACCCTGGCGATAACCACCCACAGGAACGCCAAAACGGACAGCTGCAGAAAATGCAACCATGCAACAATGAATGCAAAAAGCCGAAAATCAACCCTCAACTGGCAAAAAAGCAACCCTAACAAGTTATCGGTTATATTTTTGGCCAGGGTGGTGAGCGCGAAACAGTCAAACCAAATAAAAAAAAAAAAGCCAAAAGCAAAGCAGGCCAGTGGGTTGCTGCACGCGCGCTCTCTCCCTCTCTCACACACACACACACACACACACACACATATACACTCTCTCTTGTCACTTTCGTTGATGTTGTTGGTGGTGGTGGGAGAGCAATTGGGAGAGCGCCTGCGTCAAGAACGGCTGCGTTGGAGGTTTGCCGTTTTTACCGTTTTACCGCTGTCAGCAGCAGCAGCAGTCGCAGCAGCAGCAATTGACGGCGGCAGAGCCTGACAACTAGACGTAGTTCAGCTCGCGCAGCAAACAAGAAGTTTACCGTTGCAAACGATTTATTAATGAAACTTTGAAATATATAATATCACATAAAACAAGCATAATTCGCTACACAATTTGTTGTATTTGCAAACGAACCAAAAGACAAATTTGTTTTATTTTTTTTTAAAGTTTTAAATCATATATATTTATATATATATTTAACAAAGTGAACTGTTTTAAGGAAACTGTAAGCAAAAAGAACCGAACAAAACGCATTTGTATGCGTGTGTCTATGTCTCGCACTTTGTGTGTGTGTGTGTGTGTATCTGTATTTGTATCTGTATCCGTGTATGTGCTTACAATTTGTTGCTTAAACACACATACACTTAGACACTTATATATATGCACTCATAGCTAACACAAATCCAATAAGTGCCGCAACTTTTGATCGACAGGGGGCGAAAAAAGTATCTACAAGTGCAAAAAAAAAAAAAGACGCCGCTGTAAATTGTAACTGTAACTGAATAGCGTCTGTCTATCGTCTGTTTTGTTTTGTTTTGTGTGTGTCTGTTTTTTTTTTGTGTTTGTGTTTTATGCATTTACACTTACAATTTGCAATTTTTTGGGATGCAATTGTGTAACCGACAACATTATATAAACAACAACAAAACATCTCTCTCAAATTGCCAATTGAAATTGTCCCAAAAAACAAAAAAAAAAAAACACAATCAACAACAACAGCAAGAAAAATAAATAAATAAAATTATCGCCCTCGTCGTGTTTTACAGCTGGTTACCCCTACCTACACCCGCCCCGTTCCCCTCTGCTATGCATTTAGCATTTAACTGTGCGAATATATATTCCAAAAAAGCCAATAACAACAATTGCCAAAAAACAGCAACAACAATACAAATATTTATATAAAATAATACATAATTTACCAAAAAGTCAGCAACTAAACAGCGGCAACTCAGGTACTAGAATATAACCCTATATAACTATCGATATTTATCTATGCATGTTTATATGTTTCAAGTATATGTTTTAATAATTGTTTGTTATACCGTTTATTTTTGAACCACTTAAAAAAGTATACAAATAAATACACTTGTACATTTTACGTATTTTTCCATATTTTTATTACCATGCATTTCATATAAATCATATGCTGGCAAAGTTAATGCCAAGTCATTAATTATTGCCTACTAAATTAAGTTTTACCGTCTGAACATTAAACGAGTAATATGCATGTTAGGATAGCAAAATAATAGCTACTCATACGGCGAATTTGCAATACTCTTGCTTTTTAACGATAATTGCACACTAAAAGTTAATGAGATTTGAAATAAATCCTCTCTTGTGTAATCTAGTCAAAAAAGCTTCTATGGTAGGCTATGTGAGATATAGTAGTTGATCATTTCTAGGTAAAGAAACTTTGGGAAAACAAAAATGTTAAAAGTTCATCTAGCTTTAAGTCTGGCTTAGTTTAGAGCTTATACCTGGTGAAGAACAGGTTCACAAATCAGCCCAAACAAATTCCAAACAGATTCGCCATATCAATTAATAGTACAGATTGAGGGCTACATTTGAAATGAGCACAAAACTGGTGCAAATCATTTAAAGTCATCTTGTACACATTTATTGTTATTTAATAAATATATATGAATGTATGTATGTATATGTGCCAAGACAAAAGTCAATAAACAAAGCCAACATAATGAAAAAGAAATGGGTAAATGTGATTAGTGATGAGTAGGGGTAGGGGTAGGGGTAGGGGTAGAAATACGGGGTATCAGAGCTTTACTAGTATATAAACTGACAGGTGATGCGGGACATTCGTTTTTTTTATGGCATTGTTTAAGTGAGAACAAAAGCAGCTGCCAGATGCAGAGGAATGACAAAACCAAACAGCGATATCAGGCAACAGAAATGACAACAACAGCAACAACAGCAACAACATCAACGATGACTAGAAGAATAAGCAGCAAAAGAGTCAATGAAATCACAGCTGTTTCGGACATTGGCGCGTACATTTTTACGCTTTTGATTTATGTCCACACGTTGATTTCAGGCTTTCGTTTCGTTTCATTTCGTTTTTTCGTTTCGTTTCTTTTCGCTTGCCAACTCATTCACTCTACACTGTCTACAGAGTCTACACTCTACTCGGCATCTACTATTTATAAGTATTAGTATATGGTCAGAGCAACTATACAGTAAAAGAAAAACAAAAAACTCGAAACAATTAAGAATCATCTGGTGAAGAGTGCTTGACTAGCAGCTACCCTAGATACCCTACTCTTTTGTGCTTCCATCGTGTTGATTAATCTAAAATACACAAATTTATAATATAAAAACAAAAAAAAAAAAAATATATGACATGAAAATGTTGCTGTTGTAATTGGTATTTTTTTATCAATGCCAATTTTCCATGGTTGAAATTTTGATGGTATGTAAGACGATTATAATTTGCAGCCACAACTTTATACCCGACTTGCATCAATTTGATAGGGTATTAAATAAAATAAGTTTAATTAGAAAGTAACAAATTTGTCATACGAAAAAATTTGATGAAAATATGTACATATGTACAAACATATGTATATAAATTCACCCGAGCCCATTTAAGTTTTACGCAGTAAATTTCGGACAGTTTAATTGCCCAGCTATATTCAGGGAAACTCACTAAAAGCTCCCACCAATTATATAGAAAATAATTGTATAACAAAATAAACAGTTGTGTCGATTGAGTTATTAAGAAAAATTATTATTTATGTAGTATCTGCCGCCATGGGAGAATAACTGGCAAACAAATATGAAGCTAGAGTTGTTGTTTTTAATTTGTATTATTATTATGTATTTATTTTATTTATTTCTTATGGCCAATTGGCGTCTACTTGTCGATATCCGGCGCGCTGATTAGACAGTACCAAATATTTGTTGTTGCTTGTCTTTTTATTATTTTGTTGCTTTCTCGTTTTTATATATATGTATGTATGTATATATTATTATGATCGGTCTCTGGGTGTCTGGGTGCCCCTCTATTTATCCATACTATCTGTCATATCTATCTATCTATCCATCTAGCTGTCTGTCTGTCTGTCTGGCTGGCTGGCCATCTGACTGTTTGACTGGTGCGTGTGTAGCGTTTTTGCCTTTTGAGGCCAAACGCCGACGACAACAAATTCGTTTCATGCCCAAAGCCGGCGACAAGCTTAAAACGCATTACCAATTTTGGCCATGGCTAATTTCTCAAACATACATAGCTATTTTCATATATACATATGTACATGCATACATGGAGCAGACTATGTGAGCTTGTATTTTATATTTTGTTGTTATTTTTTTCATAATATTTTTTTGTATTTTTTTGTTTTTTGTTTTTTGTTGCTCATATGCCATGTGCCATGTGCCGCCAGTTGGCCAGCTCATTGTTTGGCCAGTGTTTCGGCTTTTATTTTTTGGGCATACATATTGACAATATGCAAAGCGAGCAGCGCTTGCTAAGCAAACAGCGAAAGAAAAAAAAGCACATCCGAATAGCCCATGTGGCGTATACTTAATTCATAGCCTAGAAGACTAGTCAAGTTTGCAATTACTCTGTTCATCTTCATCAACTATGTACTTAAGTGGCTCCAGTATTTGTTGCCGCAATGGGACAAACAATATATGTATGTACATACATACATATGTACATATATATTTTGTTGATACAATTGAACAGGTCAAGCAGATAATATCATAGCATATATAATTTTGCAAGCTTGGCGTAAAACGTTTTTTTCTATGCATTCTTTGATTTACAAGTTTCACACTCGGTTTATTTGCAATTGAGAACAAAAAACTTGTTCAATGTAATTACATTTGCTTACACAATTTTCACTTTTTCCATGCTTTTCACTTGCAATTGTCAAATTACGCACTTGAGTTTCGTTTTCATTAAATGGATTTTTGCGAAATGAGCAGAGCATAAAGGTATCGAGTTCATTAAGGGAATTCAATTATTTTCTTGTATGACCATTACGCAATTTTGTTATTATTTACTTTTTCCATAAAATTGCATCGAACAACTTTCCGAGAATTCGTTAACCCAAGAAGTCAACCATGCATTTTATTTCTCATTAAAACGATTGATTGTGCAAATATTAAATATTAAACCCGGCTGAGATATTTTCGATAAATTGTGTAACTTTATCTCGTTGCTTATCTTTGCCTGATCTTTAGCCAAATCAAATAGATTTTTCATGTTTTTGACTCATAGCGAAATGAGTAACTTTGTATTAAGATTAGAAGCAAAAATTGTGGGTGGCATAGTTAAAAAAACAATGTTTTTGTTGCAGCTAAAAATTTGGTTTTTTTTTTTTAGCAATTTCCGGCAATTGTGATTCATATTTGGGATAGCCTTAAAGCTGCTCTGCTTGTTTAGCATTTTTGTCTTGATTTCAATGAGTCTCGACATCGAGCTGCTCCACCTCCTACTCCTCCTCCTCCTCCTCCTCCTCCTCCTCCTACTCCTCCTACTCCTCCTACTCCTCCTACTCCTACTCCTCCTCCTCCTCCTCCTCCTCCTCCTCCTCCTCCTCCTCCTCCTCCTCCTCCTCCTCCTCCTACTCCTCCTACTCCTCCTCCTCCTCCTCCTCCTCCTGCTGCTGTTGCCACTTACTCCCCCGCAGCTGCTCTTGTTGCTGCTGTTTTTTGTGCACTTTCTTCTCTGCCACGACAATGGCAACAACAATTAGAAACGCAAGTCGCATGCCGGGGCACGTAATGAGTGAGCGATGTGGATGTGCGGAGGAGCGATGAGTGCATAACATGCCCACTTGACGCACAACCAACTCAAATCCTTCACCTCCTCCACCTGCACCTCCGCATCCGCCTATTGCTGCTCCTGCCTACCTCCTCCTCGGAAGTCTCCTCCGCTGGTTTGGCGGCGGAGGCGGAGTCGGAGCAGCTGTGGGCGTGCACGCTTTGGAGGCTGTGGGTGGGAAGCTGCGACTCCAAGCTGACTTTCTTTTGGGGGCTGAATTGCAACTGGCCAACAACAACAATAACAACAACAGCAACCAAGTTAAAAAAAACAATGTGTACATGTGGGTTGTTGTGTGCTTATTATTTTCAGCTTAATTTGTTGCTGTTGTCAATTGCTTGAATGTTGACTATGGTGGTTGTTGTTGTTGTTGTTGCTGTTGCGTTTGATGTTGATTAGGGACAGGTGCGTCATAACGCTGCTTATTACGTTATTTACCCCCCTCCCCCCCTCGCGGTATCTCGCTGACGAGCCCACACACAAAATATATTCCAATTTGTGTTATGCGATGTGACCCTGAAACGAGCCAATAACCAAATTTAATTATGTTTATTACATTTTGACTAGATTTTTGCGCTGTGACCCAAAAACCAGCAAACAGTCTTTTTGCACTGACTGATTTATAGCTGATGAGCAAATGATAAGGACTTTAAGAGCACTGCTTTTATTTAGGAGCAGTAATTGGAGACTAAGATGGGGTCTTTGAAAAAGCAACTTCAATTGGGGGAAAATTGTGTACAACTGTTGTATGCAATTTGTATGTTTCTCTCAACCCATAAACTTCAAACTTAACTTTTAGGCATTTATGTGAAAATGCATTCACATAGTTTCCAAAAAAAAAAAAAAAAAAAAAAAAAGTATCTAACAATCCAACAATCCTCTGGGAAAAGTATTAACTTTCCTCCAATCAGTTTCAAACTTATTTTCACAGCACTAAAAAGAAACTAAATCAAAACGAAATTACGCCAAACTTTGTAAAATCAGTGTGCACAAAAAAGGTTCAAGAGCTTATAGTAGCTAGAATTTTGAAGAAAATCCAGCAATGTACAATTATTATATGTTATATTGCATATATTTAGTGACTAGTGCCATAATTAATAAGCTTTAGCTTGTAGCACTAGGATGAAAGTTTAATAAATAAATAAAAAAAAAAATTATTTTATGTATATGTATATGCAAGTTCTTTGGTAGCGCCTAAAGTAGTTAAAACTGAAACAGGAACTGAAATGATTTATATACATATATTCAAATAAGTAATTATTCCGTGGGGTTTATGGTATTAGACACGCAACTACGGTAACAAGGACCAAACAAACAGCAAGGAAAATGTTTACTTTTTTATTCTTCACTTGTTTTATACTTTGATTCGCCCTTAACCCAACAATTTGTGCCATTGAGATTAATTTTGCATGTGTGTGGGTGTGGGTGTGTGTGTGTGTGTGTGTATGTTGTTTGTTGTTATGTAAATTGGCTTCGATTCTAGGAGGGATTTGTAGGAGGTTTCCGTGTGGGTCAGGCAGCTGCAACAGTTGTGACATTGAAAGCCAGCCACTGGAGAACACGTGGCACTCGAGAGCTTTTCAAGCTAAACTAGCATAAAATACTTATAAGCTTACCTGACTGAAATGTGTTGCCTACTTTGCAGCGCCAAAGCCTTGCAACTGCATCACAATGTTAACTCGGCTTAAAATAGCAACCAGCAACCAGCAACAGTGACAGTAATAGCAACAGCAACAATTTACAGTAAAGTGGACATTAAAAAGGATTGCAATCAAGTTGGCGATGATGCAATCCGTGCGAGGAAACCCACGCAAAAGTCGCCGTAAAGCCAACGATGAGAAACAAGCTTAAAAACGTTGACTGAAATGCGCAAAGTGGGAGTGAAAGGTGGTGGTGAAATGGTGAGGGGAAAGGCGGGGAGTAGTCGCTTAATCCGGTGCAAGAATTCCTGGAAATAGTCAATCGCTGCCAATTAGCCAGCATAATGTTTCCTGTGTATATTACATTCAATTTGGAATTTCACAATAATTATGCCAGGTGGTGGCAATCAGTAAACAGTTTTATTCGCAGAAATACTAATTAGTAAATTAATTAAAATGAAATAACTCAAAGACAATGCACGTTGAGCTATTTAGCCTTAAATCTGCTCACAGATATTTAATTTCTTGTTGTTGTTGTTGTTGTAGTTTATCTGGTTAAGATTGCTGTTGTGGGCGTTGCTTTTAATTAAGGCAGCAAGCGTTTTAGCTGCTGTTGCTGCTGACCTTAATCTCCTCTTCATGCAGCCTAGTGACTTACCTCTGTGAATATATAATGCACATACAAACACACACATATCTATGTATGTGTTTATGTAAAGTATTTATATACTTAGATGCGGGCAAGGCTGGTCGGTGAAATGGGCGTATGCATTTGTGGTAAGCGGACCGGGGTAGTGGTTGGGGGGTTGCGGTAGCGCAGATTGGCCAATAAACTACGAATAAATGGCGTTGACACGGATACAGGCGAGCAGGCACAAACTGCAAATGGCCGGGCCAAGTGGGCGGCATTTCGGGTGGTCTGCAATTGAAAAAATGCCCGCAATGCAATTTTTTCAACATTTTCCAACTGGGTGAAGGTTGTGTCGCAGCAGACATCAGCCAGCAAAAGCAAAAGTAGCAGCAGCAGCAACAACAAAATTCATTTCATTTCAGTTCATTTCATTTACAATTGCTCGCCTGGACTTTGTTGTTGCTTGTATTATACACATACACTGCGAGAAATGCTGCTGTCAATCACTCACTCACGCACGCACGCCTACGCACAATGATGTGTGTGTTCATGCGTGCGCTTACGCGCTCATCACCGTCACTGTCGCACTCACTGTCACAGTGGCAACCAAAAGCATATGTACATATGTATATACATATCTACTACCTGCGTAAATTGTAATCATTTGCCATCAGCTACTTCAATAAAACAAACAATTAGTTAACGTTATCAATTTATGAGTTTCGTTGCTTTGCAACAAATATTGTGTTCTTCCCCTTACTTACCATTAAACTACAAGCTATCTGATATGATGTCACAAAATCATGACAACAATTTTCACATGTGAAACTTCAAAGTCCAAAAAAATGCTCCTTCAAGACTTCAGTTCCCCCTAGCTTTGTCAAAACTTAACCGTTTTTCAAGCTTGAGGTCATTTTGTGCATAATTTGTCCTCTTTATTAATTATACATTTCAAGTTTATACATTTTTGAGAATTACATTTTTTCCAACTTTTTGACAAAAATATCACACTTAACAATTTAAAAAAAAAAAAAGTAGAATCTTGAAATTATATTTTTAATTGCTTGTGGGTGTCACAACTAGTATCAAAATCCATGAAAAAATTAATTTTATGTGGTTAATTTTTCTGTCAAAAATCACGCTTGTAAAGAGCCGGAATTCCCTAAGTAATGTCCTTCCAAGACTTCAAACCCCCCTAACTTTGTCAAAACTGAACCGATTTTCAAGATTGAGGACATTTTGTACATAATTTGTCTTCTTAATTAATTCTACATTTCAAGATTATGCATTTTGAAAATTAAATTTTTTCGAACATTTTTGCAAAAATATTACAGGGAACCTTACTAATTACAAAAAAAAAAAAAAAAAAGTATAATCTTTTTATTTTATTTTTAATTGTTTGTGGGAAAACTGATTTTGAAGTGGTTGATTTTTCTGTCAAAAATCATGCCAAAAGTGTCAAAAGTTTTAGCTTGTAAAGTGCCCAAATAGCTTTAAAGTCCTTCCAAGACTTCAAACTCCCCTAACTTTGTCAAAACTGAACCGATTTTCAATGCCGAGGCCATTTTAGTCCTCTTAATGAAAACTAATCTTGCCAGGATTATGTGCATAGACTTCATGCGGATGGAGATGTCAGCTACTGCCTGTTATTGGCATTTGCACAGCTTGATGTTACACTTGTTGGCCATTCGGAATGCTGCGTACAGGGTATACACAGAAAAGCTCGCTTGTAATGTTTACTTACATACAGATATACAGATTTGTGTATACGTATTCACATTTGATATTTATGGTCGTATGTGGGCCGATGTCGAGCAGTTGACCTTAGCGTGTGTGCAAGTGCCGGAGCTATAAAAACCTCATTATAACCACACTCAGGCAGGCAAATAAATATACACGTGTATATGTGTTTTTGTATTAATGACAATAATATACATATATATATGTATCTATAAGCTGTAATTTGTTTGCTAATTAAGATTCAATAATCGTTTCGTCTAATCGCAGCAATAATTGAATGAATATTTTTCGATAATGTTTCTCTAACGATTTGTTTTGTTTTGTTTTGCTTTGTTTTCTTTTCATGTTTGTCGCTTTTGGCATGGATCAGGGCGGGTATCCGGCGCGTCTGAAGAAAGTGCTGATCGTGACGGCGCCGCTGTGGTTCAAGGCGCCATTCAAGATACTGCGACTGTTTGTGCGCGAGAAGCTGCGCGAGCGGGTCTTCACCGTATCGGTGCCGCAGCTGAGCCTGCACGTGCCGCGCAAGGCGCTGCCGGTGCATCTTGGCGGCACGCTGGATATCGATCACGCCACATGGTTGCTAAATTGCCGCAAATCGATGACGAATCGTGAAGACGAACTGCTTGCCAATATTGTGGGTGTGGGTGTTGGTGTTGGTGTCGGTGTCGGTATTAGTGGACCTCACCCACCCGCAACAGCAGCAGCAGCAGCGACCCTAAGCAACGGCAGCAGCAGCAGCAGCAACAGCGCTGCCAGCGCCGCGGCAGCAACAATAATCAGCGCCGTACATCAGTTGGCCGAGAGCAACACAACCGTTGTGACTGTCAGCGGTGAGCAGAGAACGGCAACGGCAACAGCAGCAGCAGCGGCAGCGGCATCCAGCAGCAGCGAATCGGAGCCCAACGAGAACATCACAATAAACGGACTGAGTCCAACTCATCGGATTGCGGCCAGCAACGCCCAGCTCAAACTAAACACCAGCGGCACCAGTAACGGTGCGGCTGCTGGTGGCTCGGCCGCTGACATTGCCATTGCGCCAGCGTTAGCAACAACGACGGCTTCGGCGGCAGCGGTAGCTGGCAGCGCTGTCAACGGCAGCGCCGCTGGTGTGGCCAGCAACGGTAGCGGTAGCGGCGGTGAGTTCTGGTCGGAAAATCCGCCCAGCAGCGCCTCATCCGGTTTCAGTGATGACGACAGCCTGGCCGGCCAGGAGGGTGACCCCAAAACGATTGACCAAATCGTTCAAATGGTGCGAGAACGTTGCCGTCAGGGCCTAATCAAAGAGTATGCGGATATACGAAATCGGGCGCCCGAGGGCACCTTCCTCCATGCGCGGTAAGTTCACCAAATCAACTCTTTTGTCACATTTGTAATCAACTCGGATTTATATTTGTATTTGTAGTATGCGCAACAATCTGACCAAAAATCGTTATACGGACGTGCTCTGCTATGATCACAGTCGAGTGGTGCTGGCACGCGAGGATGAGGACGAGCTGTCCGATTACATAAATGCGAATTTCGTCGATGGCTATAAACAGAAGAATGCATATATTTCAACTCAAGGTGAGGTCGCAGCGAATCGATGCACCACTGCTATGGTTTCCCACCCCTTAGGGTCGATTGGCTACCAGATAATTCTTCAACTAGAACTAGAACTAGCAAGTGCAGAACTAATTCCAACTCAATTGTATTGCAGGTCCATTACCAAAGACATCCCAGGACTTTTGGCGCATGATCTGGGAACAACATTGCTTAGTTATAGTTATGACAACGCGCGTTATGGAGCGCGGACGTGTTAAATGTGGCCAATACTGGGAGCCGACTGAAGATAGTTCCTTAGAGTTTGGAAACTACCATGTGCGAACAATTAGCGTCGAGTGCAATGAGGATTACACCGTTGCATCCCTAGAATTGAGAAACCTAAAGGTCAGTCTATCTCTTTAGCTTCCTGCGATCTTCTCTGCCAATCATCATTCGTTATCATTAATGTGTTTTCATTACGTGCAGACTGACGAAATTCGCAATGTGTCACATTGGCAGTTCACCAGCTGGCCGGACTACGGTGTGCCCAGCTCCGCAATGGCCATGCTCAACTTCCTGCAGAAGGTGCGCGACAAGCAGGCACAGCTGGTGCACGCCCTCGGTGATACCTGGGCGGGTCATGTGCGCGGTCCCCCCATTGTGGTGCACTGCAGCGCCGGCATTGGACGCACCGGTAAGCTATTATATTCCAACAGATTTCAGCTACAAACCTATGATATAAAGCGAAACTTGCCCCACGGTTTCTTGCATTTACGCTTGCATAAAAGTTCCAGGAATGCCGCATGCTCCAAAATAAATTCACCATTAAAATATGTTTTTAGCATTTCTAAAGAATGAAGCACAGCTCAATGGAGATTACAAATTCTTGGAACGAAATCAATTACGTTCGATGCCGTTATGAGGGTTTTATTGCTAAAATTGAACGGGTTGCGTCAAAGCAGACACCTGGAAATGTAATTTATGCTTGGAAATATACAAAATAATGTGATATAAGCGAAAGGCAAACAAGATAGCAAGAAAGGTAGTTGATGATTAAGATGAGAAAAGTAAAAAAATGCAATATATTAAATAAGAAATTTAAAGAGGAATGAAAGATAAGAGAGAGGCAAATATTTATTCGCCAGATAAGGTTTTGTTAAAAGGAAGTTTTAAGTGTTTGATTGTTTAAGATTACTATACGATTACTAATCCAAATCGCAATTTCTTGTTTATAACCAGGCACTTTTATTACGCTGGACATTTGCATATCGCGTCTGGAGGATGTGGGCACGGCGGATATACGTGGCACCGTTGAGAAGATACGCTCGCAGCGCGCCTACTCTATACAAATGCCGGATCAATATGTCTTCTGTCATTTGGCGCTCATCGAGTACGCGTATTCGCGGGGCATGCTCCAAGCGGTCGACTTGGCGGGCTTTGATGAACGGGAACAGGACTCCGAGTAGGCGGTAGCAGCAGCAGCGACAGCGACAGCAGCAATTTAACAGCAGCCATGCAGCAGCCACAAGGAATACAAATTGTATACAGATTACTTATATTATGGTCATTTTTTTTTTATATAACTATTATTATTATTATTTTTATACATATTATTATGAATTGCAATTGTAATTTTTGTATTAGATGTTTCATTCGTTCGTTCATTCAGACGCATAGGCAAACAATTTATGTTCATTATAATAATATTAATAATTATAAACTATTTTTTTTTTTAAACATACCAACATTTATATATACATATATATATATACTATTAAAAATGTATATGAAAGAGAAAGAGCAAAGAGCAAGCGAGAGCGAATGATACAAGTTTAGCAATGTTCGATGTAAGCGGCTGGTAATTGTAAAGTTGACTATTTTTTTGTATGTTTCTTATTATTATGATTATTATTATTATTATATTATTATTATTATTATAATTATTATTTATATGAAAGTGAATGTGTAGCTGCAAAACTGTGCAAATTAGTTGCTTAACAATTTCTATTGATGTGTGTTGTAGTTCTAATGGATTGTGCTCTTTCTACCTACATACATACATACATATATACGGGATATCATAATTGTAAAACCATAGCGCATACCACTTGAAAAACAGGACGTGCATATATGATATACATACACACACAAACACGCATACCTGCATAGTATGTATAGGTATATGTATTTGTATTTATACCAACGTTTTTTTCTAATGTACGTAATTAATATTTCAAATGCATTATTTGATATATAGAATCATTTCATGATTACAATGATGCGAATTTTTTGAAAACCCAAAAACAACCAAACACCAATCCCCAAAAACAAACAAACACTTTAACCCCGCCCCGCCCCTCCCCTCTCCTTTCTTGCAAACACCCTAATTAACACAAATTGTAATTGTAATATACATTTATTTAAATTAAATTAAAATTGATACACAAAAAAACAAACAACAAGAAAACAAAACAAAACAAAAACGTAAACAAAATACGAAACTAGATAAAAATAAAAGATCAGCATTATGCGAAATAGCAAAACAAACAAAAACAAAACGAGAAAAAATCAAATAAAATAACAACATGCTAAAAACACAAAATGTTTAATTAACCGACAGACAAAAGTTAACTACGTTAGAAACGCAATTTGCAAATAATTAATAAATGTTCAAATGACGCTTAGACAGAAACGCGGCAAAGTACAACGAAACAAAACGTAAGGCCAGGCCTACCCAAAAAACGTAAAATGTACCAAACCGAACCGAACCGTATCGAACCGTACCGAACCGAACCTAAAGGAACCCAACAGAAAAGAGCAGAGCCCCCAACCGATAGAGAGAACCCCGCCCAGCAAAATGAAAAGAGAAGCAAAGAAGGGAGAATTCAAGTTAATACCGTCCGGCGCAACGGAGGCAACGGAGTAGAATCATTGTCAATAAATAATGAAATTAAAGAATTATTATAAATTAGGCACAGACGCATGCAACAGTAGCCAGTAGTAAATGGTTCACAAACGACAGATTTTGCCGACTTTTTTTTTTGTCAATTTTTTGTACACATGTATTGAATAATTATTAAATAATAATATTAATGCAAATTGCTGCAAATTTCCTACAATCAACTACAAAGCAGACAAACGGCGGCAGCCAACTAGTTACATAACATTACATACATACATACATACATATAGCATGCATACATACAGACATACATACAATATGTATATGAAGTATATAAGCAAACAATTTTAAGCCTTGTTCAACTGTTGTTGCATACATACTACATACTACATACATACATACTGACAAATAGCCCAAAAGCAAAGTGCAAACGAGTTTTGTCCTCCCAGCAGCATTTTCCCCCCTCCCTCCTGTAGGAAGTGATCCCCCCACCAGGCCCCATCTAGAAGAGATGAGAAGGGAAGTCGAGTACCAAACTTCAATCGCTTTGAAAGGAACGACGTAAAACGTAAGAAACAAGAAAACAAAAAAAAAATACTAATGAGATTAATTAAAAAAAAAATATAGAAAGAAACAACCGTCGTACTAGCTGTTGAATGTTATTATGTAAAATGTTTATTTTCTTTTCTTTAAGCTGTACTATATTTTGATTTTAGCATTTTTTGATGTAGAACAAAATTAATTGTACATGTAGTGGAATTTTACTAAACATTTTACCAAGTAAATAATGATATGAGGGATACATATAAAGAAGAGTCGCTCTGCATATGAAATCAAAAATATATACAAACATATATATACATACATATACATACATATATACAGATGACATGCCTTCTTTTCATGATTTTCATATGCCAGGCGAGAAACTAAAACTAAAATCAACATATTTTGTATTACCTTTTTAAATACTAAATCAAATATTTAATGAAAACCAAACAAAAATAATTAAAATAAAATCTTAAAAACAAAAATGAATATTTAGTTGTTGTGTGTAGCGAGGAATACGAAATAAGGCAGAAATAATAAATAAACTGGCAGCTTTCTTAACAATTTATAAGAACAATTATATAAACAAAGATACAAAACAAAATCATGAAGATAAAACATTAAACATTAAAAACTTTCGACAAGGCAACTTTGTGCATATTTGTAAAAGTATTAAAGTATTATATAAATATAAGTATGTATGTAATAGCTATATGCATATGGCTATTGGCTCTACATGTGGGCGTGGCTCTCAAGTTAGCATATGCATACACAATCACATACATTGATTGACACATATGTATATGTACATACATATGTATATATAACAGTATTTTTGGTGCGAATTTAGTAAAGGAAAGACAAATTTAACAATAACAATACACACATACTTTGTTGGCCACACACACACACATACAAACATACATACATATATACATTTGTATATCATTAGAATTGTAAAAGCTGTGATCAACATAATGAAAAAAGGAAGAAAAGGTAACCTAAAACATTCTCCTGCTTACACACTAGTCTCACCAAATTCAAACAAGTTTAAAGAATTAAAAATATAAACATAAATCAAATCTATATATATATATATATATATATATATATATATATATATATACCCAATGAAAACCACAATACCATAACATACATACATACATATATGCCAGTCAATAGCTTATAAAAATTTCCCCAAAAACACACACATTGCACCAACGACGAAGACGCCAAAAAAATAAAGAAAAGAAAAATAGATAACATTTTCAATTCATTCAAGGCCTTTTCGAAATGTGAATGGCAGCATACGCCCAATCCAGATGCAAAGTATTACTCTATTCGAAATTCGAAATTCGAAATGAATGCTCTATTTTTGTAATGCTTGAAATGAATTCAAATCAAAAGATCCATATAATATACCACAAGATGCACACACAAACACATATATACATGTAAATAAACGTCAATGTCCATCATTTTTGTAGTCTGCCACATTGTGGCCTAAATATGAGCAAAACAAAGAGAATTTATTTAATAAAAATCAAACCCATTTCATATGAATATGATATATATATATATACATATGGTATATATTATGTGTAACTTATATGATAAATTGATTTAGCGAAATTCCTTCAAGTGTAATGTACAATTAGCTAGAGTTACATACAAACAAACATATATAAACAAACAAACAAACAAACACATACATTCGCAAACAGGCAACAAGCCCTGTCCTGCCTCATGGCAAGGCTCTCTATGAGGCAGCTATAGCATTTAAGCATTCTAATTGTTGCATGTGATTTTGCGCCCAGTCTTTGGCTTCCTGAGACATCAAGAACACATACACACACACACACACACACATACATACATATACACACATATAATAGAACAGAGAACAGAGATCGTTATCCCACCCAACTCTAACCCCAAAGCAATTAGTATAAACCCAAAAGTAATGTGTTATTGTCTACTCAAGATTTCGAATTAACACGCACGCTTCTCTCTCCTGCTGCTATTCCTATACATAAATACCGCATACATACATACATACAAGTACATAAATACTAATTACAACTAGTAGCACATCCATTGCCCAGCTCAAAACTTTGTACATACATACATACATACATACATACCTACCTACATAAGAAGACCCAAAAGTCCAAGTCGATTTACTTAATTGCTTATCCAAAACGATGCAAATTCTAAGCGTAGCAAAAACGATCGTTCACATAATAAATACATACATATTTAAGTGCATATGTTATCATTTCATTGCGAAACCAAATAATACAAGCAAACATATTGATAACAAAAACAAAAAAAAATGAAATCCAAAATCGGTATGTGTAAAGCGAATTTCATTTGCTGAATGAAAACAAATAAAAATAAATGAAATTGTGAACAAAATATATAGAAAACAAAAGAAAATCTGTTGTTCAATTGAAATTTTTAAAACATATAGCCGTAAAGGAACTGTGAGTATTACGTATTCATTTCTATTAACAGGGGCACAATTTCTATAATTTGAATAAATTTTTACTTCAATTGCAACGTTTTTTATTCAATCGGAACTTGAGAACATTTTATTCTCCAAATTCACTGGCATATTGTGGAGAAATCAAAAATATCCTGACCGATGCCGAACATTTCTGGAACTCTAAAGATTGATCTGGAATAAATATCTGCTTGTTTTACCTTTGGACGTAGTTTAACATAAAATAATCATATGGAGTCATAATATAGACAACTGCTGGACTTATATGCTGAAAATGTTCAATAAAGGTGAAAAATGCAAACACATCATTTAGCTTTCGAAGTAAAAGGCTCACATTTATTAATTCGTTAAATATAGTTAATAGTTAATTTACTCAATAAATACACGCACATTAATAATACAATAAAACATTCTCATGTATCAATATACTCGTACATAGTTCAAAAAAGCGTTTCTCTATATTTCTCTCTCCCTCTCCCTCACCATCTGTCTTCTCTCTTTTTCGTTTATAATTGGCCAAAATACATGTAAACAAATCACCATTTATTAGTTGTTCTTTTTCATATATATATATATATATATATATGTATATATTTATTCACTTTTCAATACTAATCATAAAAATTTGTCTCCATTTGCATTAATAATTTGTCGTTATTTGGATTTTTGGTTAATCGTAATTTGTATGCGCCGGAAAACCCAATAAAGCTAAAGCAACGCACAGGACCAATTTGTAATAGCGGTAAATGGCTGCAGGGTGAATCAATTTCCATATACTTATGTATATATAATATACTTCTATGCTATTCGCGATCTCTGTAGCTATATTCACATGTGTGCCAATTGGCCAAATCCGCCAAAAGACACACATACCAATACATCTGCATCTCCAACATCCAACTCCATCTCCATCTCCAATTCCATCTCTAGATTATCGTACTTGTGTAAATTTGAAAATATTTTACTTAATCGTAGTTGAATTTAATACAAGGTTTAGTTTGGAATGGTAAAGCTAACATACGTATCTTTAATATTTCAATCCCAAAATGGAATATGGAATGCATAATGCATAATTAACGCACACATCTTAAGAGATTATTAAGGCTAAGGAATTACAAGCTATTTAAGTAAGTGTTGGCGTAGAATTTTTCATAGGTTCTGCTCATTTTTTTTGTTGTATTTTTTTTGAGTTTTTTGTTTTTTTTTTTTGCTAAGAGAAACGTATTCAAGTTTTGAGACGAGCTTTAAAGTTGTTAGTTTTAAGTTGCAAAGTTGCTTGAGGCAGCTTTTAAGCAAATAAGTTTTCAACTTGAAGAGCTTTAGTTTACTCCATCTTAAGCGCTAGGGGACTGCAGTGTTTGTCATTGGTTCTCAGTGAATTGGAGTCTGTGTAGGTGTGTGGGTGTGTGGGTGTGTAGGTGTGTGGGTGAATCTTACGGCTAATGACTGCAATGTGCGGGCGCACAGTGGCGCTGGCAAAAAGTTGTTTGAGGTAACGGTAACAGTAACGGTAATGGCAAAATCAAAGCGGCAATTCAAAAACTTCAAATTGGCAAGCAACGAATTTCACCCACCCCGCAAATAGTAATAATACAATATGATTTGCTGTAAGGTAAACAGAAAAAAAAACACAGTCTGTTGAGCTAATCGCTCAGCTGGCAATAACAATATAAATATATAGTATATGGTATATAGTATATAGTATATGGTATATGGTATATAGTATATGGTATATGGTATATATGCCAGTCCGAAGCAACTAATACATACATACATACAATAAATATGATGGTACAAAAAAAAAAGAAAACAAACAAAAAAAAAATGAAAGTACAAGTAGCGCTGGCAAAAAAAAACAATAAGCAACAACAAAACACCATCAAATATCACGCATCAGCAGCAAAATGCAAATCCGCATCCATCGAATGGCAGTTGCCAATTACATAATATATATATATATATATATATATAGTTGCAGTTGTAGTATTTGCATTTACTCAATGCCAAAGGTGTTGGTTTCCTCGACGGCCAGCAGCAGCTTCTCGTAGAGCAACTCCGGCGTGGGATACGGCGGCAGATCCAACCGATTGAAACAGGTGTGGGCACGTGGCAGTGAATTGGGTTTGCCCCATTTCTCGATGCAGAAGCGTCGCGGTCCCGTGGAGCCGCGCAGCGCCGAGAAGCCCTCGTACGGTATGCTCGATGTGCCGGTGACGAACTGCAGCAGACGTAGTCGCTGCTCATTGCTGAAGCGCTCGATGACCTGCCAGAACCAGATGATCACCTGATGGTTGTCATGGTAGCCGGAACGATATTCGGTGTTCAGGCGCCAGTCGTTGGTGTCTATTTCGGCGGTGCCGGCAATGACCAGCTCCAGTTCGCGTGCATCGAAGACGGAGACGAGCCGCGAGTCGACCACCTCGTAGAAGCCACGGACCAGCGACTCCGTTTGCTCCTGCACGCCACGCTCCAGACGCCACTTGATCATGCGCTCCAGATACTCCTTTTTGTTCTTCTCATTGACAATGACATTTTTGCCACCCGGCTTCAGTTCACGTTCGACAACGCGTCCGAGGAGCTCCTCGGTGACGCAGAAGGTTAGGCCCAGATCGATGCCGGTGCCGATGTCATTGTCGCGTATCCACTGCAGCGACTGATGGAACTCATTGTCCAGCGACTCGAGATCACTGAGCGCAACCGGCAGCCGCAGCAGCGCCTTGTAAAAGGGTCGCGTAAAGAACGCATCCAGCAGATACTGATGGACGAGGGCGAGGCCCAGGACACGGCCGCTAAACCGGAACCAGTCGTGACAGTTGTCGACAAAGGCCGACAACGGCGACACCTGCACCGTGTACGTATCATTGGCCGAGTACTCGAACAATCCGTAATACGGATTGAACAGTTCGCGCGACAGCAGAAAGAAAAACTCGCGTGATGGGCCGCCATAGTCGAGGCCCTCCTCCGTGTCCCAGAGCACGGCGAGGCGACCGCGCTGCAGGTCCTTCTTGTTGGCCGACATAATGCGACGGAATGCATCCTCTAGCAGATGACTACGCCGGATGTGCAATCTGCAAGCAATAAAATGCAATAAGAAACTGGAAACTGCATATTTTAGATTTCTACTCACTTGAGCTTGTGTGGTCCCTGGCCGTAACCCTTGGACTCCAGCTTGCGATAAAAGCTGCGCAGCTTGGCCTCAAAGTCCCGACGGAATGGCGGCGGTGCACGTTGCGGCATCCGTGAGCTGAGCACCGGCGATCCCTGCGGACTGCGCTCCTCAATTGGCACATAGCTCATGATCTCCTGCTCGAACAGGCTGCAGGTAAAACGACGAGGGGGAGAAGAAGAAAGAGCAGAGTTGTAGTTGCAGTTGAGTTGTGCCATTGAAAATAAAGCTTAACTTGTAATTTACTATCGATACTTAAGCGATAACTCATGGCACTAATTATTCACTGGCCTATGCTCAATGGAAGCAATTGATTAGTTGATTAGATATTCTGTTTGGCCACCAACTAAGCTGACAATTTACTAATGGCACATATTAACAACAACAACAACAGCAACAGCAGCAACAACAAATGCTGCTGCTCAGATAATCGATCTGGGGTCCGCATAGCAGTGTCCTGAATGCCCTGTCCTTGATCGATTATTATCGAATTTTTGATCAACTATCAACTAGCAAAGATCGATTAGTAAACTTTCAATAAGTTTATAAATTTAAAAACTATGAATCCTTTACAATTGATTATTTATAATAAATAATCGAAACATTTCAAATGTAAAATCTTTCAAATATATCATAAAAGAATTATGTACATATTCCTAAATTTGTACAATTGATCGATTAAGCTAAATTGAAGTATACACTGTTTAGTTTGCCTATCGATAATTATCGATCATTTGAAAAATGTAGTCGCTATTTGGTTAAAATCGATAACAACCGACTTATTTGCAACTCTAGTAATCAAATTAAAATCATGATTCCAATTAAAATTTTATAATAAATAATCGAAACATCTAATGTGTAAAATGTAAAAAAAATGAATATATAAAAGTTATGTACATTTTTACAATTTATCGATTAAGCTCTAAAGTAGCTTTAACTGGCAAATAGCCTTTCGATAATTATCGATTGAAATTGACAGCAGCTACTTTATTAATATTGATAACAACCGATTAATTTGCCACTGCAGTAATCAAATTAAAATCATGAATCAAATTACAAATATTTCTACATACATATATATATAAAAATTGTTAAATAGACTATATATAGCACAAATCAACAAATGACGAATGAAAATTATAAAGAAATGATGACTAAACGAATATATGACATTCAAAGCTGAGCTGCAAACTGAGTTAGTTAATTAAAATTGATCTTTGTGACATTCCTGCAGCTGTTACGACACAGACAGCAAAATCAATATGCCCCACGGTTGTGTAGTGCAACCAAATAAATTGCAGCCAGCATAAAAGTTTGCCTTGATTTCCCAATGGGGGGAAAAAAGAAAAAACGCAACCGGAAGAATTTGAACCGACCGCAGACCTTGGCCAGAGAACTTGGCGATACTTTTCCCAATGGATTCGGTGCTAGAAATCATAAGCTCCAATAATATCTAATAATACTCGTATTCTAATTGCCGATTCATAATTTGTGTTCAGTTTTTGTTTTTGTTTTTTTCTTATATTTCGCGCTTACTTTTCGACCTTCAACTTGAATTTGAAAATTGGTCAATTAATAACACAAATTATGGCGATCGGGGCGACTGGCTGCGGTCGAGAGGGTGAGAAGGGAGGGGTGAGGGGATACAGGGGCGTGTCCATGCACTAGTGACAACAGTTTGAGTGCAATTAACGCCTCTTTTGCGCGGCACGGAAATGACTAATTTCCACAAATTTTGTAAAGTCCACCCGTTAGTAAAATTGGCCAGTTTTTTTGTAGCGATACAAAAACAAAAACCGAAAAAATATAATATTAATTCGAAATGGTAACTGATCGGCAATATAATTTGGGCCGTGTCAAATTACTTTCAAATTGACTGAAGTTAACAAATTATTAGCGAAAAAAAAAAACAGAAAATACAACAACAAAAAATGAAAAGCAACAGGAAATTGCAATTAACTTAAATTAAAAGCGGCGCAAAACGCGCGCGCGACTTTAAACGCGCGTGGAAAAACGCTAGCGAGCATTTGTTAATAATGCGGGTAATCCGTCGCCCACAATGGTGGTGCTCTTGGTGGTTGTGTCATCTTCACTGTTTCGGTTCTCGGCGGTTCCAAGTGCAATGCGAACCGTTGAGAGAGGTCACCAAATATATTTTTGGGGTGTGGTCAATTTCAATTAAATGAGTTTTTCAGTTCTTGGAACAAAGTATCGAATGGTATATACATATGTACATACATATATAGTACACATAAATTCCAAGTTTATAAATAAGCATGAGAATGCAACTTCGAGACTAAAGTTCAAACATATCAGATATGGCTTTATAGTGTAGGGACCATGTATGAACAACCATGATAGTTATGATACTAACAAACCGGATGGTTATATGGATACGTTTTTACAATGAGATTTATGAATGCCATCAACAAAGGATTTCGCAACATAGCTTCTTGATTTATCAAGAAAACTAACCTAAGGCAACCTAAGTGTTAGCTTGTGCTAGTTAGATCTTTATCGTCAGCTGTATTTCATGATAAGAAACAGCAATAATTATTTTGTTAAATTTGCTGCATTAAATATGAAATATTTGAAGATCTGTAAAGTGCTTAGACAAATTTAAACCATTTTGATCAAATTTAGCTAATAATGAGTGATAAATTTAATGATTCTGATGCACAAATTTGACCAACAACATAAAACAAATGTGTTACGGATCACAAATCATTTTGGAATACGCCCAGTAAGTTTTGAGTTCAAGGAGGATCTTCTATTAAAGTAGTATCTTCTATCTTCTATTAAGCTTTAGCTCGTGTTTTTATATTAGTTTCCACTCACAAATGGAAACGTAAGTTTAATATTTTCACAATCGGCCTACTTAATATTATTAATAATATGTTAGTACCAGAGTTACCTGCTGACAATGTGTGGAAAACTAAAAATTGACATTTTACGAATATATATATAGTATCAGCTTCTATGAAAATACCACAAAATCGAAATTGAGATTGATTATTAATTCTTCTATTAATGTATCTGTAAAGTTTCGCAGAGTCTTAACAAAATATAGTACAGTAGCAGCAACTAATCCATAACTTTTGCTGTCTCTAATTTCAGTTTTTACAAGAATATGTATATATGTATAATATATAGACAGCTATGCTGGATGGTATCCAAATATATTCCCAAGCTGCTTTAGTATCAACTTTGACTCTATCAACTTCAGGGCCACAGACTTTTCCATGATAATAGCAAGTAAAATTTCCTAAATATGTATAACATATGTACAGCTATGTATGTATGTATGTGTGAGAGTACTTGTAAAAAATTTTGTACATCATGAAAAATATGAGACGCCTCAAATGCTGCGCATTTCCGCAGCAGCAATTGCAACAGCAGCAGCAACAACAACAACAACAACAAGAAACAGACTTACTTGGCCCACATGGTGTTGTAGGTAAAGCTGAACTTGGAAAAGAGTCCCATTAGATGTGGCCCTTCGCTGGTTGTAAAGCCCTAATGGATTCTCAATTAGCGCACTATTAAAAATATTTAGCAGTAGCAACAAAACTTTGTTTCAAATCCAATGCGATCCAACCAAAAAGAACACTAAAATAAAAACCTTTCAACGAAAGCGAAGCGACTGATTTGTGTTTGGCGTAGGAGTTGCAGTTACACCCGTGCAGCTAGAGGAATACACAGAGACAGAGATAGTACAAGAGAGATAGAGGGAGACAGAGAGAGAATAAGAGCGAAGCCCGATAGCGTTGATAAGAGCAGGCACGATAAAACCATTGTGGGGTATAACGATTTTAATAAAAAACCGATGTCGCAAGGGTGCAACTGGCAGGGGGTGAGGGCGGGGGGGGGGGTGGTGGAAGGGGAAGTGGTGGTAATCCGGCAACAATTTGTGCGGCGGCCAGTGGCAATTTCAACAGTTGATCGATTGCCATCAATTTACAATCTGGCAACCCCAATTCGACAAGTGCCTCGATAAGAGCGCTCAACAAATTTCGTATTGTTTCTCTTCTCTTAATTGCATTATTATTATTATTATTATTATTATTATTATTATTATTATTATTATTATTATTATTATTATTATTATTATTATTATTATTATTATTATTATTATTATTATTATTATTATTATTATTATTATTATTATTATTATTATTATTATTATTATTATTATTATTATTATTATTATTATTATTATTATTATTATTATTATTATTATTATTTTATTTTATATATATTAGATTTGTTATTTGTTGGCATTTTGTTGCACTTGCTGATGTAATACGAGTGAAGGATACTTCAGTTTGTTCCGCCGCACATCCTTGAGCCTGTCGCCTGGCAGCAATTAGGGATGCGTAATTGGATCCAGCCTCATTAGAAACCAAAAAAAAACAAGCAAGAATTGCCACACTTGACATGCCGAAGATTGGATACTCTAGTTTTAGCTATCTGCTCGGATTATTTTGGAAAAGAATAAGTTTTACAAAAAATAACTCATCTGTCAACCGATTGCTCCTGCGGGGTTTATATTAAATAGTGGCTATGGCCAAACTAATTTTATCATTTATCAAATACTTAGGATCGGTAATGTTGACTTCAATGTGTAACACATTACATTATAAAATCATAATGCCCACTGCAAGAATATGAGAACAATCATGTTGCTACAAAGATCGGAGCGCTGTTTTTCTCATAGCATTAGGTTTACAAATATGATTACGATAACGATTGCAATTTGTTTGCGTAGCATTCCTTTAACCAGAAACCCTGAGATGCTTCAAATATGCAAACATATATATATGTATATATATATATAATTATATTTATACATATTTGTTTAGTCAGGACTTGGTCTTCTCTGGGTGGCAAAGTTGCAACGCAATCGTGAGAACTGAATTCTGGCGTAAGGAACTGGTGGAAGTAGAGCTTCTTCTGATACCGAGTCTTATGGCATTATGGATGAGGCAGTGTCTGCAGTGAGTGCAGCTGAAAATTGCTTTGTAGGCAATGGGAAATGACGTTGAATATAGTAAACAAATGGAATGCAAGCGTGCAATATGAGAACTCAGGATGTAGATGTAGATGTAAATGTAAATGCGATAGATATGAAGATAGACAGTCAAAGGAGCTTGCTGAAGCTCAAATGATTTTAAGAGCTTCCGCAGCTCGCTGGGAAACTTCTTAGATAAGCAGATTGGCTTACACATTCATTGACAACATTGTAAAGTTGTAAACAAAAGTATTGAAAATATTATTTGATAAGCTTAAGCTTGGCTTTCGAAAGCTCTTCTGGTTTTTGTAGGTTTTAACGGTTTTAAGGCATTCCTTGCAAGTCCTTAAAGCTTTTGCAACTTTTAAAAGTTTATGTTGCAACTGCTTTAAGTCTACAACTTCGTGAAGATTACGAACAAGTATTTCTCGCTAAAATTTCTATCAAATAGTTAAGTAATTCCTCCAATGATAAGATTACAGTTACCAGTAATTAGTTTAAGATTAACTCTAAACAATATTTCCAAAAAAAAAAAATTATAATCGAAATCAACTTTCAGTTTGGAAATGTGTGAAATATTTGAAAGTGCTTAAAGCTTACACCACTCGAGGAAATGCCTTCTGCATTTTAACACCCCTTACTTGTATTTCACAAATGCAAGTAATTCCCGCAAGTTTTAGTCATGATCGTAGCGCGCTCTCGATAATAATACACACATGGATTTGCTGACACAGAACCGGCTAGGATCGTCATAGTTAATTATTTCGTAAGGGAACTACTTGACTTGAGATATGGGGTAGGTTAGTTACTTACACGGCCCACACGATGTAAGCTGCCTTCGATAGAAAGCCCATTTTGCAGTGCGCCCAAAGCCTTGAGCACTGAATGGTTAAACATGCCGTTGGATGCTTGAAATTCTTTCAAAATTGTTCACAGCACCAATTATAAAGACAGCGCAAAAAAGTCAACAAACAAAACACAAGACACAACAACAACAAAATATTAGTAACAAGCGCACAGTTTTCATTTAATATTAAGCAGTCATTAATTTGTAAATTTATTTATTTATTTGGGTTATTTTTTTATTTTTGTGTTCTTTTTGTTTTTTTTTTTGTTTTTTTTTTGGTTTTTGAGACTGCGGCGACTTGCACTCGCTGACAGTTGAAATGCTTCTGTTTTTTTTTTTTGTATTTTGTTTTTTTGTGTGTGTTTTTCTTATTATTGTGTTCAGTTTAAAGAGGCGCGCGAAACGGAGAATTCGAAACCGAAACCAAAATCGAAATCGAAATCGAGCGACAACGAGAATAATAGAGTTGAAGTTGAAGTCGGGACAGTTTAGACAGCTGGACAAAATAACAGTAGTGTCGGACGCGCGTCTCCGCCGTATTGATAATGCCGAATAGCAAACGCAGAATGGACGCGTTTGTCTAGCGCCCAACCGATAAATATGAAATTGGAAATGGAATTAAGCGAGCGCACAAAATACAACAACAACAACAACAACAGCAACAGCAAAAACTAACCAACAACAACTCTCAAAAACACCAGCAAAGAAAATTGTTTAATTGTAAATACTTTTGTGTTCTTTTTGTGCCGCACTGCCGAAGTGCCGAAGTGCCGAAGTGCAGCCGAAGCGTTGACGAACAGTTGCCGAACATTGAGCCGATTGCTTCAAGAATCAAAGTGGACAACGACGACGCCGACGACGGTGACTCTAGGCAGGGGGGCGGGCGGCGGGCGCTGTGTGACTGACTCATTTTGGTAGTGCAGTTTGATTACGATTACGATTACGAGGGACCAGCGAGGAGGGACGACGGACGACGGATGAGGGCTGAGCATGTGTGCAACGATGACGATGGTGGCGTTGGTCATGGTTATAAGCAGTGGCTCATCAGCCAACAGCCGATCGCCGGCTGCTTTTGCGCGCAGGGGATTGGGGTTGGGGTGTGGGGGATTGTTGTTGGAGTTCTAGGCGCGTCATGCATTTAGCACGCCCAAAAGCTGTAGTTGCAACAAAACAAACGTGTCTACTGTTCCGACGTTACACCAAACCCCAAAGCCCGAATCCCAAAAAACCCTAGACCCAATGAACTGTAAACCAAGCGAGACGACAACAACTAACGTTGCCAGATTTGCCTTCAATGGGTCAAATAACAAACACAAATAGCCCCCCTCCCCCCTCTCATCACCAATAACAACTGAATGCTTGTCAACGCTTCAGTTGTGACAAAAATCAGAAAAAAAAGTAAAATAACGCTACCAAATGATCGCCATTAATGCTCATAACGAAGATGACGTAGCTGCCACACCCCCTTCGAATTAGTTATCCCAGGTCCGAATCCAAATCCGAGTCGGCGCTGCAGCTGGAGCTGGAGCTGAAAGCCTTGCCTAGCCAATAAATTATGGTTTATTGGCAACGCTCATTTGTCGCCACCGGACCCCAAACAAAAAACGCGCAAAATTGGGTTAAACTGCGTCTCGTTCCGTCTCATCTGCTCTTCAAGGGATTAGCGCGAGAATTTAGCGCTAGCCCGTTTTTTTTTATTTCGTATTTTATCTCAAAGGGGCGCGGCGTAAAAATAAAACTTACAGATAATTAATAAAAGCAACCGCAAAATGCTGATAAGTTGTTTCCAACAGGGTGCCTTAGAATTTGATATTTGTTTTTGATGTCAGATGTTAAGAATTGAAAAGTCTTACATGTGTTTTGAGAGAGCTAATGCTTAAGATTATTAATATCATTTTTAATCTTCAAGTAATTTCAACTCAAGTAATAATTGCAATATTTAGACATTAGTTTTCATAATACTATATTTATGGTATAATTACTGTCATACTCGTTATACTGTTATATACGCTTGTTCTGCTTCACTTCTTCCTCTTCTCTACCTTATATTTCTCTCACTCGCTATTTCACTCTCTATCTACCTCTCATTCGCTTTTAAATATCGCCTTTCTATGCGATTTTCAGTATTTTAAGTAACAATTACAAATTATTTTGCTAATTATTATAACTGTAAGAATTTGTTGAATTTTGTTAAATTTACTAAGAGTTTGTTTGTCTCTATGTGCACCCTGTACAGTCTTGATTTATTTGCTAAAAACTATAAGCTTTAAAATTGTAAAAAGATTGCAGACTTGAGTAATTTTGTATTTTTAAAGTAATTCAATGTATAATTTTAATGAAAATCTTCGTGGAACACCCTGCTGAATGTACTGCCCACTTGCTCAGCTCTTGGTCGAAACCCAACCAATTTTATTGGGCCAAATCTTGTTAGATTTGGTTTAGCAACTAGATTGATTTGGCATCAGAAAAGCATTTAATTTATTTGTTGCAATTACGAATTGAACGTATTTGGCAGAAGGTGTTATCTGTTGAGAAAAGTTGACATATGAACTTATTGTTAATCTCTCGATTGATTTGTGTTGGTTGTACCATTTACTTCCACTACTAGTCCACTCCCACCACGGTAATGCCAACTTGCATTTGGTAGCCGGCTTTTTGGGGTGCAATGAAGCGTGATAATTTATCTAATTGAATGCAATTAAATCGTCAAATATCAATTGGAGCTGTGTGGAGCTGGGAGCTTGGAGCTGTTGGCCGCCTGGTCAAAGTCACAGCCCCATTAGATCACATCGGCTAATCTATGGCTTAATCTTTCAACAACAACAGCTTGTTGGATTAAGGTCAGAAAATGCATGTGAATATTTCCTCAATATTTGTGGTTGAGTCAACAATTTTGAAGAAATATTGGCAATTAAACAATAAGTGTGTACGGCTAATGGCTAATGGCTAATGGCTAAGGAGATGGGGGTGAAAGAGGTTCGGGCAATTTGTTGTTTTCAAAATACTATTTTGTTGACCTTGCTATCGTTGTTGTTGTTGTTGTTGTTGCTGTTATTCTTATTCTTATTAGTATTGCAAGTGTTTTTGGAAAATTAGTTAGGCAACCTTCGCAGCGATTTTTCAAATGCAATTAACACACATGCAGTCGCGACGTGGACGGACGCACTGAAGCAGGACGACAAATTCAATTGCCACCACCAAGACCACCAACACCACCAGCACCACTAAGACCACCATTAACCAGCGATCAAAAGTCACTAATGATGACGCAGCCGTGCAATTTGTGCCAAAGCCTTTGCCAAGTGCACCTGATGGCTATTGGCTGTTGGCTTTGGCTGTGACTCTGACTGTGACTCGGACTGACTTATAGACATACATATGTATGTACATATATATGTATTATGTAATATTATGTATAAATTACAAACTAAGCTAGCTGCAGATGCACATATTGCAACAGGAATTCGCACCCGAATCCCGCCAAATGCTCCTCGATAGGATGGAATTGAAAACAGAATCTTTGATGTGATGTAACTGATTAATTGCTGACATTGATTATAAAAGTTAGAAACTCCATTATCAACAGAAGATCCTCTTTAGGATATGCTTGTCAAAAAGTCTACTTTATATTTATCATTTATATTTATATATATTAAGTTTTTCACTATAGAAGTCAGATAAGTCAGGCTCCTAGGGACTATCCTTAACAAGTTTATGCCACAATTATATATTTGACTTTAGTTTTTCGAGGTTTAATCTGATATCTGGTATTTTCATATTGTCATCTATTGATAGATGTTCTCATATCTCGAAGCTATTTAGCTATTCCCACTTTACTTCACCTAAAAGTATATATCATCTATATATATTTATTGTGATAGTCACTTACCTAAGCAATATGGTCAATTGTAGATCATGGCCCAGACGTTCCAGGGCGGGCACGCCCTCAACTCTCAGTATGTTAATTTTTTCACGCAGCGAACGGGACACTGTGTGTTGTCCTTGACGCTCCCGTAGAATCTCCAGAATGTTCGGTTGTCGCAGAAATGCAATAACCTATCAAACAAGAGAGCAAAATATATTTGAAATATAATAAATTGTGTATATGAAATGTGTTGGTTATGATAAGATCGGTTTTAATATGGAACTACATCTTTTTGGTTCCAATTTATGTAGGATATGAACTTTTTAAAGGTTTTTTGAATTTCCGACTGAACAATTGTTATTAAAATATGTAACCAAAGTCAGCAAATTTTCAATAAATAATAAACAAAAGCAAAATTGAAGTTGAAAACTCGAGTTTTGTAAAGAACCCGAATTCAAGTTATGGAAATATGGAATTAGATTTATGGAAACATAGAAAATGAAACTTGGGGAAGTACGAGTTAGAGAAGTGCGGCTGTCAATAGACAGATAGAGATGATCGGCCGGCCAAGATATTTGACTCACCTTTTCGTTGTAGGCAATGGGCACATCCTCGTAGCCGGCAGCATGGGCACCGCTGGTGCTGGGTCCGCCGGCGGCGCCGCTCAGGCTGAGGGCGCAGGCAATGGCCGCCGCTGTGGTGCAGTTGTGGGCGGCTGCAGCTGCTGCTGCGGTTGTGGATGGATTGGAGCCGCCGCGACAGGGACGTGGTGGAGGCAGCGGGGGCACACCGGATACCGAAGTCGCTGCGCTGTTGGAGCTGCTGGAGTTGATGTGGCCACTGGTTGCCGACAGGCAGTTGCCATCAACCAGATCCGGTTGCAAATACGGCGGCTGCTGCTGGCGATGGCGAACGGAGCGCGCACACTCGACGGGCAGGCGGGGATCCATGAAGGAGGTCTTGCGATGCTGGTGATCGATGAAGAACTGCTTGCCGGACTGATCGATCTTGGTCTCCCAGCAGGAGGGCAGCTCGTGACTGAGCTGGGCAAACGTATTGACCAGCGCCACCAGATCCTTGTTGTACTGATAGCGCTGAAAGCACTGCGGATCACGGCGTATACGCATCACCATATGCTTCAGTGCCGCATTGCGATTGTAAATGGCCAGCGCCGCCTCGTTTGTGTGCAGCAGCGAGTAGAAGTCCGGACGGCAGAGCAACAGCACCGCCGGGTGTATGGCCAGATTGAGGGAGGCTGGCGGCACCGCTGGAACAGTTGCACCTGGTGCTGCTGCTGCTGCTGTCGCTGCAGTCTGGGCAGCGCCACGTGGCAGATTATATAGCTGATTGGACGGCTCGGCGGCGTGCATCGATAGACGATTCTCATTGGTGATGGTGCGCCGTATGGACTGATAGCGTCTGTCCAGCTGCTGGCGATGGTGCTGCTCACGACCGCCGGGACCGGTGCTGGGACCCGGTCGCTGCCACGATGTGGTGCGCGTGGTATGATCAATATAGAATATGCGACCATGACTGTCCATGCGTGCCTCCCATGCCGGCGGCAACGGTGGCAATGGCGTCTCCACATTCCCAGCTGCTGCAGCGTTCTCTAAAATGCCAGCGCCAGCGACGGTGGTTGCTGCTCCGGCTCCGGCTGCTGCTGCCGCCGCTGCTGCTGCTGCTGCTGCAGTGCGTTCGGGTATGGAGGGCAGACGAGTGCTGGTTATGTGCAGCATTTCATTGGAATCCTCCGCAGCAGCGGCGGCGGCGATGGCAGCTGGTGAGCCGGGCGGCGTCTGCAGTTGGCTGTAATCCAATTGACTAGAGTTGGACTCCGGTACGGAGTTGGCAGTGACTGCCTGCAGACGCGCATGCCGGCGCGCATGATGTGTGGGCGTTGGCGGGCAGATCAATCCACCTGCAGCGTTAGCTGATCCACCTCCACCGCCTCCGCCGCCGACGCGTTTGAGCAGCCGCTGCTGCGGACGCTGCGCATGAAATGTGGGCGTGCCGGGTGGCGGCGGTGCCATGGGCAACGGCAGCATGGCCTCCAGCTGACCGACGCCGCGTCCACGCGTCGGCGAATGCTGCTCGGGACTGATACTGAGATCCAGCGGCGAAACGCTGCGCGTGGAACAGCCAGAGGGCGGACTACGCTGACGCTTCGGCGAGAGCAGCAAGCGTGGTGAGTTATTGCCACAGCTGCTGCTGCCCAGATGATGATAGGGCTCATCTGTGCCCGTCGTCTTGCCATTGGACAGGGCACGCGTCAAGGGGCGATGTTGTCGCAAATAGGGAAAATGATGACCAGCCAGGCCATTGGAGGTGACACTTGCACTGGTACCGGCACTGCCTGCACTGGTGCTGGCCATGCTGCTGTTGTTGTGCTGCTCCTGCAGTGGAAACGTGGGAAACTCATAGGTGAGATGAGCAGGCACCTTTTGTGTGCTGATCGTATTGATGTAGCTATCGGGTCCAATCTTTTTCTGTATCAGCGGCTTGTAGCGCATGGGCGGCGAACTGGACTCCGACTGTCCCACGAGGCGCAGCGGCGAACAGGCGCCACTATAGCTGGGCGCCTCATCCGCATGCAGTCGCTCATCCGTATCGAGTATATCGAATTTGAAGACATCTCCCTGGAGTTTCAATTCGCGACCAATGGCACGGGGTGGCCAGGAGCGCTCCAGCGGGCGATGCGGTGCCGGCTGTCGCAAAGTATGCTTCTGACGACTCGGTGCGGCTCCCACTACCGATCCGACTCCCACTCCGGCGTTAATATAGGCACTGGCCTGCAGAGCTGCCGCCGCGCCCAGCAGGCTCTCCACGGCAGCGGCTTCCTCATCCACATCATCATCGTCGTCGTGCTGCGGTGGCTCCTCATCATCCTGTTGCTCCTGCAGCTCGGCCACGCTAAGCGTATCCACCATTTCAGCGGGCACTGTTTCAAAGCATTCGCGTGCCACCCACAAATTAAAGCTATCGCCATTCGATTTGGTTGGTTTCTTCTTGGAGCCAGCGCTCTGCGGCGACAGCGTCCAGGACTTGCGTCGCGCACCGCCGCCAACGCTGCAGCTGCCATCGCTGCCAATGCTTCCGTTGCAGGAACTGCTCGGCGATAGCGTTACGGCCGCTGCAGCGGCCGTCTCACAGGACTTGGTCGTGAGCAGTGTCTGGTGATGATGGCGCTCTCTAGTGGGGTCGTCTGCTACTTGGCTAATTTCGTTGTTTGTCTCATGTTGCAAGTCTCTTGGAGCTGCAACCAATTTAGTCAAGTTAGAAAGCGAGTTTTACAAGAGAGAAGGTAAGATGCCCCAAGGGATCTGTTGTGCCCTCAGTTGTTAGAGTAGTTAGAGAGTCACTTACTTGGTTTGCGCCTTTTGCGCATCACGACAGTCGCATCAACATCCACATCCACATCAGCATCTGCAACCACATCCGCTTCTGCATCTACATCCGCATCACTAATATTCACTCTGACGTCACTGGTTAAAGTCAAAGCACTTTGGAATGCCGTTTCCAGCTCATCGCTTTCATTGCCATTGCGCGCCTCATAGTAAGCATCCTTGGCATCATCATCATCATCGTCATCATCATCATCATCATCATCATCATTGTCATCATCTGCATCATCGGCATCATCATCATTATCCGCTTGCTGCTGATTGTTATGCGTTGCTGCCATTTGATTATCGGGCTCAGCATCCGTTGAATTTTGGCTATGGCCCGTTACGTTTACTTTTGTATTAAGTTCCATACTGCTGCTGCTCCTCCTGCTGCTGCTGCTGCTTACCCCTCTCTCCAAACTGCTGCTCTACTTTTTTATAGATTTCCTATTTCACATAATATTTGGCTGCTGTCTGCCACTGGACTGCGCTGCTGCTGCTGCTGCGTCGTTATCGATAATTTTGAAAAATTAGGTTTGCCAAAGACAGCTGTTCATTGGACCTTCATCTTAACCACCACCACTGTAGTACAACGCAACTGTAAAAATTCGAACAAAAAAAAACGAATACAAAATGTAAACAAAAGTATGACCAGCATCAAATTTAATAAGACATTTTTAGTTTTGGTATTTTTTTTCACTGGTGGCGGTAAACTCACAAATATGCTAAACAATTCCAAAGTGAGTTTTGAAATTATGCCGCTAACAAATAAATGGATGAGCAAATTATTTAATTTCTAGTCGTATTACTTATAAGTTTCAACATTTTTATAAATCTTAATTATTACCTATTAACTAGAAATTTTATTATTATTTAATTTTGATTTATAATTTGTTAAGCTTATTATTATAAGTAACCTAACAAAAACCAATGACTTTAAATTGCATTAAACTTGAAAGTAACAAGCAATTTAAAGTGTTCGATTATATTAAAATTGTTTGCGTGTTGCGCGCCCATTAAAATGGAATAATTAACATAAATAATGCGTGTTCCGTGGCCCATATATGTGTCAAAATATAATAATTATGAATAAAAACTATACAAAGTCATAAAAACCCGTTTTTTCAATGGTAAAATGAAAGAAAATTCTGTGGTCACTATAAAATTAAAATTTTGTGGTTCCAGAAGTGTTTTAAATTTTGAACACAAGTTATAAAAGTTTACAAAATTAAAAAATGTACTTTATAGTTTTTCAAAAATAGATTATTAATAATTAATTAATATAGATATTCTGATATATTAAAAATTTAAAATTCAATGTATCTAATTTGGATGCTCATACATATATAAAAGTTGTTATTTCGGAGGGAGCACTGTACTTTTCGCAATTACATATGTATGCATATGTATATGTATATCATATGTACATGAAAATTACGGTAAAATGAAATGGTCAGTAGTCTGAAATTCTTTAGATCTACAGTAGCTAAAGAGCTTATGATTTTTGTATAGTTCAATTTTGCAAGTGTTCCGTCTAATTTCAAAAATGTTTGTACGCGCCAAAAGCTACGAAATGGATGGCAGTTTTACGGTGCCCGATTCGGATATGGAGAGCAATGATTTCGGCATCGATCTAACATCGAAAAAAAGCCGCCATTCGCCAGTGGTGGCTAAAACGTTATGCAAAGGATTTGTGAGCACGTATCAGGATTACTGTCAGCACACTTCCATTCATGGGGTGCAGTATCTGGGGGAGGCGAAGCGTCCGTTTAAGGAGCGCATCTTCTGGCTGTCCGTATTCGTGGTGTCCATCTACTGCTGTGCCACGCTGATCAACAGCGCCTACACCAAGTGGAATGCAACGCCGGTGATTGTCAGTTTTGCGGAGAGATCGACTCCGGTGTGGAATATACCCTTTCCGGCCGTAACCATTTGCTCCGAAACGAAACGTGTACTGAAAACGAAAAAGAACAAAAACTCCTATGCGAATCTGTATAGTCAGTTTACGGCGGATATGCGTTCCGCTGGCATTTTCAAGCCGCAAAATATCACTGCCTTGGAAATGGAAGAGTTCCGTACGCTGCTGCACGTGTGCAACACACAGATTGTTGATCAGGATATGCCACTGATACCGGGTGAGGATGTCGACTACTTTGAGGTGCTGGAGCGGATGCTGCCGCCATTCGAGCGCTACTTCTTCTACTGCCGCTGGTTGAGTCGCTTCAATGGGTGCGACAAATTCTTTAGTAAAACGCTGACGGAGGAGGGCATCTGCTATACGTTCAACGGGCTGCGACCGACGGATATTTATCGCGAGGACACGTATCAGTATCATCATAGCGCCGACGAGGAGAAGAATGTCACCGAGACGACATGGAGCCTGGAGACCGGCTATGATGCGAGCAGCGATGTCGAAACGTATCCGGCACGCGTTCTTAGTGCCGGCTCCAGATCCGGCATTTTTATGGCACTGCAGAGTTTCAAGCAGGAGGTGGACTATGCCTGCCGTGGTCCCGTCCAGGGTTTCAAGGTGATCCTCCATGCGCCGGACGATGTGCCGCAAGTGTCCAAGCAGTTTGTCCGCATACCCATGGGCCGGGAGGTGTTGATTGCGGTCAAACCGAATATGATCACCACCTCGGCGGGCATTGCCGAATATCATCCGCAGCGGCGACAGTGCTTCCTCAGTCACGAGCGCTCGCTGCGCTTCTTCAAGGTATACTCGGAGTCCAACTGCCAGCTGGAGTGCCTGGCCAACTTTACGCTCACCAAATGCGGCTGCGTCAAGTTCTCAATGCCGCGCAGCCTCCAAATGCCCGTCTGCGGCGAGGATAAAATCTACTGTTATGATCGCGCGGAGCGGGAGCTGCTCGTCCGTGAGTTTCATCGGGTGCGCAATCTCAATGTAGTGGGGGAGGCGTCGCGGGGCGTGGAAACGGCTTGCAATTGCATGCCTGCATGCACATCTCTCGTTTACAATGCGGAAATCTCGCAGGCCAACTTTGATCTGGATGAGATGCTGGCCGCCGAGGGCGATACGGAATTTATGCGCGATTATCCCGGCTCTCAAATGTCCCGCCTATCCATATACTTCAAGCAAAGCCAATTTATCACCTCGAAGCGTTCCGAGCTGTATGGCGTCACCGATTTCTTGGCCAATTGCGGCGGCATCTTTGGCCTATTCATGGGCTTCTCCATACTGAGCCTGGTGGAGCTGCTCTATCACTTTACCTTACGTTTCAGTGCCAATCTGAAACATTTGTTTAGAGTGAAGGTCTAGGTGGATATTTCTAGGGTCCAAAACAGAGCTGTTCATCCGCAACTTCCATGTTGCGAATGCAAACAGATCAAATATACCCTTAGGATGTCATTTGTTTCCAATGTTATTTGTTAAGTTGTTTTATATGTACATATTTGCATGCTCTGTTTCCTAAGATATAGAGTATATTAGTTTTTAAATATTTGCAGCTTTTTATATTGATATATACAGGATTTTACGTGGTTACAAGAGACCGGGATCAGATCCAAGATATTCCAACCAAGTCGGTAGGTTGTTGATGAGGTCTCTCTTCCTAACTAGAGCTTTGGTTTAGAGCAAGCATTTATTATAATTTTGTAATGTTATTTGTTAAGTTTTTTTTGTATTTACGTATTTTAAGCAATAACCATATTTGTGAAACTAATCTTTATTTGAATTTAAATACACTTAAAGCTTTTCTACACTTTCTGGCAACACTTTCTACGAAAGATTGCGCGCCAAAAAAAAGATCGATAATTATCGTAATGCTGTTGCATTGTCACATTTGAAAAGTGCTATTCCAGCTATATTGTAACGTCCCACATAAAACATTTATTAAGGATTAATTTGGCTGTGTACATTGTATATTGAAGTACAGCAGTATTTTAGTTTTAATTCGTGTAATGTATTTAGAAACAAATGATTTATCTTTGTCACAAAACATTTAAAGCGTAAATTATCAAAATAAATCGATTTTATTTCGTTTAATAGCATATTTCACTTAAGAACAATTATTTCATACACAATTTTGAGAAATTGATATAAGCGATTTGTTGTATATATATATATATTTATATTTATATATATATATATATATATATATATATATATATATATGGGCTATAGCACCGCATCAGGTTGTAAATATGTATATATATATTATGCTTTTCGTGTTCATTTTGTTACGAGTTTTGTGGTTTTTTAAGTGTTCTGGGTACAGATTAAGTAGCTCAACATTTGCATTGATAACTGTCTATGTAAATGTTTGTTTATGTATATGAATATTGATATATATATATATATATTTATTTATATATATATATATATATATATATTTATTTATATATATATATGTATTTACATTTTTGCATACTGCCAATAGAACTCGTGATCGAAACTCAACTCAATTGCAATTTGTGTCTTTAGTAACTAAACCGCTGCTCAAAAAAAAACACAAGTAGTAAAAATAATAATAAAATTAGAATATTTTATAAATAAAATAATAATATACAAAGCACGAGCGCAGATTAACAGATAACTGAACAGATCTAAGCGAATTATACATATAGATATTATAGAGTTATGATAATTCTTTACAACAAGGTATGTCTGCAAAAATCTTTGACAAAGAGTCGACAGTTCTGAGACCCAAATTGGATTATAATGTTTGCCTGTGATTTCTACATGCGTATGCTCAGTATGTATATATATACATATATATATATATATATATATATATATACATATGTATGTATATATATTTATATATTTAAGATATTAGTTGGTAATACGTGGCGTACAGTAGTTTACTTAAAATCATCCGTTTCGAGTATCTCAAAGTCGCTCTCATCAGATGAATCCAAGGCGGTCACTTGGCGTTGCTGATATTTGGCCATGGCGGCACCATCTATGCTGTCTACCGCCACCTCGCTGCCGGCGCCCCACTTGACCAAACCGGACATGAGGCTGGGCAGCAGCGCCTGCGCTTGTGCCTTAACAGCCAGCGCCATTAGGGCGCTGCTGCTGCCGCTGGCGGTATCGTCGGTGGGGGCAGCAGTTAGCTGACGTAGTGAGGGACCGCCAGCATCGACGGTGTTGTGATCGGGAAATTGCAGACCCTTAGATAGGCTCTCCTCCGATGACGTGCTGGACAGCGAAGAGTCGCTCTTAAAGTGCCCTCGGCGAAAGTCCATTGTCTTGTCCACCGTTGACGGATTGTTGCCCTCAGCTGTTGGCCGATTCTGCTCATTTTTATGAGCATCAGTTGGTTCAGCCGTTTGCTTGGGCTGCGACAACGGGACCAGCTCATCATCCTCGTCCGTTGAGTTCTCATCGATTTCAGGTATGGAATCAGGTATTAGCAGCTCTGAGGGTATATCATCGCTGCGATCATCATCATCATCATAGCTGACACCATCGGCATCGGTGGCTGAACTGATGATGGCCACATCGCTGGCACGTTGCAGCACAAACATATTCGATTCGTTCACATCCGGCATGAACTCATCATCCAGTTCGGCATCGGCATTGTTATAGTTGATCTTCTCCGACCATTGAAAGTCTGCAACAAATTAATATATAGTAGAATATTGGTATAAAATGTGTGTAATATTCACCTTTGCGTTCAATTTGTAGCAGCTTGAAATTGTATTTGGTGGAGACGAGTGCGGAGAGTACCAGTAGGGCCAGCACCAGCGTGGAGCCCGATATCAGATGGCCCAAAATGGCCAGAGTGGCCAGGCAGCCGCTGCTAACTAGACAGAACATGACGGGCGAATTGCGACGCCAATCCTCGGCCCGTTGCAACCACGACTCGAACTTGGTGCGCAGCTGCGGTGTTAGGACAATACGAAAGCTGCAGCGGGTCCAATATATCCAGTAACTTAATAGCCCCAGGAATAGTACACCCAGTGGACGTACACTGCAAAGAGCGATAGCAAAAACCAGGAAACGATTAGCAACAGATCACAACCAAACCAAATACTGAAATGAACTGAAGATGACTTCTCTCACCAATAACCAATAGCCTAACTCTATAAACAGAAGATTCGTTGAATGGCCCCACAAACATGTTCTAACAGGAAGCACTTATTTCACCAGACAGCAGCAGCTGTGACCAGCATCGTCATAATCTTCCATAGCTTGGTTTTCGTTTTTGTTAAGCTTAAATTCCGCTCAGCTGATCATCTAAGTGTGTTTCTGTTTTTTGTTTATTGTTTATTTTTTTTTGTGTGTTGTTCCCTTAGCTAGAATCATACCGGACTGATCTACAGGTTATGCAAAGAAGAACGCTACGTCAATGCGTCTCTCTCTTTCTATCTGTCTCTCTCTCCCTCTCTCTCTCTCTGTCTTTCGCGAGTACGGAAATAGTCAACGCAAGCTGGCTTAAATTGTTATAAAAAACACTTTGCATTCTAAATCGTTTTGCTTAATTATTAATGGTATTTAGCTTTTTCGACATTTAAACAGGGCTTATAAATCACCAGAAGGAACTACCCGGAATTGCCGGGGGCATATGTTTCCCTTTAAATTTTAAAAGTCGCATAACTTTGTCAAACTGAACCGATTTTCCAGCTCAATGACATTTTATTCTTGATTTTTGATCTTAATTAATTCTAAATTTCAAGTTTGAGCATTTTTGAGGATTAAATCTTTTCAAACTTTTTTGCGCAAATATCTTAATGGTTGCCCTGTACTTATTTTTTAAAAAAAAAATAAAAAAAAATGTTGAATCTTGAAATTTTATTTTCAATCGATTGTCAGTGATTGAAAAGTGGTTAGATTTTCGGACAAAAATCATGCCAAAAATTACAAGTATTTTGACTGGGAGTGCCCAAGTCCCTAGAAATGTACTTCCAAGACTTCAAACTCCCATAACTGAACCGATTTTCAAGATCGAAAATATTTGGATTTAAAGATAATTAGTTCGAGTAATCTCGATTTTTTGGCGCAAATCATATTAAGCTGACCTGCTCCGGTCGATCTCTAAGTTGGGATAGACTGCACATTTACATATGTAAATAAGTAAATTATTAACAAATGCATCTTAAACAAATCGACAAATAAATGAGTTACGTAAAGAGAGTACGTGTAGATAAATCTGTTGACTTGTTGAATTGGTCACACATTAATTTCACCAAGCCTTATCACTTAAGATATATCTAGTATATATACATATATGTATACAAAGTATCAATACAAATAGAAAAGTTACTTTGTGTATACTAGGTGTATATGTAACCATTATAATATGTATATATATATATATATATACGATTTCTATTATGAAAGATTAGATTGTCTAAAGTGGGGCAAAGTAGCGCATACTGTCATTTCCTCATATGCATTGTATCTGAACTGGGGATAACAAAAGCCTACGCAGTACTGACTAATCGCCTGACTTTTGTCATTTCCATATTGCAAAAGGTGCCAATTCTTCTAAAGAGTATTTACGAATATTAATATACATACATACATATGTATATTTGTATATGGCACGTTAGCCTTTTATACACTGAACACATTAAAAGTGTATAAAGTGGGTATATTGAAATGGTGCAAACGAATTTTAAATATAAGAGAAATCAGTAAGTAAGCATCGAAAGAGATAAGCCAAATTTGGAATATAAGTTCTCTCTCAATATATTTTTATCGGATAGTCATTTTACTAAATATAAAACAATCAAGGATACCTAATCTAGTCGTCCTGGTTCGGATTTCGTATGAAATTAAATTGTTTCATGACAGAGTTTGTTGTTCAACTCATAGTTTAACGATTGCGTTGAACACTTGGATAGAGGGTAACTGTTAGTCGAGCACTCTCGACTCGATCACTTGCTACATTAACAACTATATAATTACAATATAATTATCGCGTTGCTTGCCATTCACAGCTAATTTACACATTGCTTTCCGCCTGCCTCTGTTTACAAAGTGGAAGGCAAACATTGTTGCCAGAGGACAAGTGCCAAGCAGTAGAAATGACTGCTAAAATAGAATTCTCGTCATATTGAGTGCTAATCAACTGCTAGCTATGTATTATCGGCCCAAAATGGAAACACATTCCGCTTAATAAAAATATTCACAAGGAATCGTAATTAATCTGCTGTACTCCAAAGAAACATGTATTTATACTGTTGTGTCGGTCGAAAAACTAGTTCCCGTATTAAAAATTAGTTTATCTACGAGATAACTTGATCAACAGTTTTGAATATTATGAACAATCATATACATACATAGCTCAGATAATCCATGTTTCATTCATTGAAACACGTCGATGGCCTTAGATTCAAAGGAAACTGAAATAAAGTCTCGTTTCATTATCGATTATGGAGTTGCGAGCAAAGTTATCGATATGACGAATGGGATCTATGTACTGAGTATAAGAGTTGTATAACAGTATTTGAATTCACTTTTGTTATTGTTGTTGCTATTGCTATTGGCAGTTGTTGGCGTCGTTGCCTGACAAACAACCTTTAGCTGCATAACAAATGCAATTGTTATTGTTGTCATTGTTGTTATTGTTGTTTTTTTTTTCACTGATAGTCGAATGATAAACAAACGACAAGTGCATTTTGTGTACTCGTTGAACTCTTTAGAAAGAATCATTCACATATATACATACATATATGTATATATAAATGACATATGCATGTCTGTATGTATATATATTTAGTATCTGGCAAGATGCGCCGGATTCTGCGTGCGAAACTTTTTTGCCGTATTTTCCTTTGGTTAATTGCGCCACACAGCGAATTGTGATTACACACACATGTGTATGTGCATGTGTATGTGTGTGTATTTAGTTTACATATTTCCAAGGCAGGGACTATCTGAACTGTTGTGGGGAGGAGGGGGGTATGCATGGAAATTACAGTTTTTTATATGTTTGTATGTACATACATACATATGTATTTATGTACATACAAAGGCACGAAGAACAACGCAACTGACCACCAACCACACATGTATAAATATACATATATATATATATATTATATATATATGTACATATACACGCGGAGAAAGGTAGAGGCAGGCGGGGGCAGATAGGGAAAGCTGAGCAGCCAGCCAAAACGAAGGTGTAAGCACGTACATATTCATACATGCATATGGATGCATGTACATACCTACATACATATATATGTACATATCCCCAGATACATACTTATTCCTAAAATAAAACATTGCAACTTTTAACAAGAGGAAAGTTATTTATGGAATGTCGATGATTGAATACCCTTGCAGACATTTGAAAAGTGTACAGGTGTCATTTTTTAGTTTTTTATATGATATGGTAATACATAGTATCATTAAATGGAAAAATATTTGTTATAGAGAAACTTCATTTTTGACTTTTTACTAAACTTCTAGAAATTTTAGGGAACCGATCGGTTTTTCCAAAAATTGTTTGAAGCCTCAAAAACGAATAGATACTTGGATCGTTTCCTTGGCAGCTATTTTATAACGTTAATGGATGTTAACAAGATTCTAGAGTTTGTAGTCCCGTAATATCAAAATTTAATCAAGATACCAATTTTCGACAGATCATTTTAATAGGAGATACATATATAAAAAGTAATAGTATATATAGTAACCCGATGCTGATAAGTATTTGCCAAAAGGTTAAAAGAAACTGATAAGTGCTGAAATCTGTTGCACATAAAACACTCAAAAGTCGACCGATATGGCAGCTATATATATATAATACATGTATATATTTTATGGAATATTCCATCTGATTTGAAAGCGTTACACATTACGTGACAACCATTTAAATGCCCACAGCAAGGGTATCAAAATTGGCCACGCGACGTATCGTCAGTCACTTTGATGTCTCTCTCTCTCTCTCTCTCTCTGTCTCTTTCTCTGTTCGTCTGTCTCTTCCTACTCTCAGCGTTGTCGCCGGCTATAGAATTTATTTTTGTTTTGCTTCCTTTTCAATTGGGAATGCGCCGCTGCATTAAAATGCGTTCGGTTTTTTTTTTTTTGCTTGTGACCCAAATTGAGAGGGGGGTGAGCGCACTTAAAAGTTTAAATAATTAACTGAATGCGTGCAATGTGGTTGCATGTGGCTGTTAATGTATGTGTGAACTTACCAGGACATTAAGAGGACCATGATGAGAGCTACGGCAGCGCCTAGCAGCGTTATCCGCGATGGTCGTGGAATTTCAAACATATTTCAATTTGTTTGGCTCTTCGAACGTTATCGAAGCTATCGAGTTTTCGATATTGTTTGCACAGTTGTGTAAGGTTAGTTTCAATCGATTCAAATCGATCAGCTGTGCGCGCATGGGCGCCGTTATTAATCAGCGCACTTGCACTTTCTCACTGAATGCGAGACGCAACCAGAAGAATTTCAGTCAATTCACAATGGGGCACTGAGCCAACTTGTTTTTCCGGCCTGTTGTTGCTGCTGATGCTGCCGCTGCTGCTGCGTAGAAATGAAATATTGCTGTATGAAAACAAAATTATGGCAATTTACCAAAAATTTGTAAATGCAAAGCGAATAGTCCAAAAATGAAAAACAATCTTGTTGTTCATTTTATTATTATTGTTATTATTATTGTACATTCAAAATGGGACAAAAACAGAGAGATTTCTATATAATAGGGCACAACGTTTGTCATCGCCTCAGTCCTGGACTGAAATAACATTAATTTTAATCAAATGACGTATTAATTGCAGTCGCTGTGAACCGACGACGCAATACCCTGTTCCCATACATATGTATGTACATACATACATCACATTTACTGGTAGTAATAACTCTCAAACTATAAATTTAATGTAAATACTTTGAATGGGCAACTTATAGCTTCATTTTGCCGATTTTCTTTTAGGAATCGGGTAAACAGCCCCAATACAAAATTTAAAAACAAGCTTTAAAATTAAAAACAAAAAATGAAGTCTCACAATAGAAATGTTTTTTACAAAGATTAAAATGGATTTGATTTTGATAGAAAAACTAACTGATGTAAACACATTTTCCTCTGAAAACAGTGCATACCAAACCAAGAACAAAGAAACTGAAACTGCGTTGCCAAAAATTTAAGACTGCAAGATAATTGCGACATTTTTCCACACATATACATACATATGTACATACATCGCACTTTTGCTGTGTAAGCTTTACAGTTAGCTCCGCGCAGGATGCGTTGGCGTTTAGCATTGACTGCGACGCCGGCAGCGTGCTAGCGTTAGAGTGAGACTGAGAGAGGGAGAGCGAGCGATCGCGCGCGCAAGCAACAACAATAGTGGCGAATAGTGTGTGAAGTTGCGATAATAACAAACAACAAGAGCCCAACTAACAGAAAAGCGTAAAAAGAAGAAGGCGAAAACAAAAACAGCAAAGTTGTTTGGCCTTCGATGTCTTTTTCAATTGCGTCGCAGAATATACATACACATATATGTGTATGTATGTATATATATGTATATTGAAGTATGTATGTATGTACACATATATTTTCTGTGCGTTGTCATTCTTCTTGTACTCTATTTTGCTCTAGTATATATAAATAAATAAATATATATGTACATATATGTATTGGAGCAAAGCAAATGAAACCACGTTACTCTCAGTCAAGTGACTTGAGACTCGTTTCCCCCCTCCCAACAAGCAAACCGCAAACATTGCAAAAAAAAAACGGAACACGCCTTCCTTTGGAAACAAACTAAAACGCAGTTACAGTTACAGCTACAGCCCGTCCCTCTCCGCTTCACAACAAACTTCACAAAGGGCAGCTGCTGCTGGATAACAACACCCACACACACACACTCGCACACAGATACAGAAACATGTTCAAGGCTACATATTTTCCGCGCACATGTGATTTTTTTGGATTTCTAATAAAATGTTGAGATTTCTAAATGTAAATGTAAATATAAATATATATACATACATATAGAAATCTCCAGTTCTTGAATTATGTATTTAATTTTATATTTCGCACACATACACTCGCAACAAAATCGACTGGAGCAGCGTGCAACAGTAAAATAAACAACAACAAATGTTTTGAGCCGTGGGTGGGAGGGGGGTTTGGTTGGAGTTGAGGGGGGTCTTACTTTGAGATCTGTGATTTTTTTGCTCACCACGCAACAAATTGATACGCTTTTGATTTAATATTGAATGCTAGCACGTCTGCTCCGTTTTTAACGGCACTGTAAACAAAAACAAAAAAATTGATAATAACAACGTATCAGCTACGAAACGCGCAACACGATATCAAAATGCTATGTTACCATTGATGTTAACCTGCTGTTCTACTCTCGATATATATCAAAATTTCGATAACTGATTGGTACCGGTAACTATATCGATTTCTTTTCATATGACTTAACAGCGCATGTTAATTGTGAAATCTGTACGGCTGAGCGCGCTTCGCGCTAAAGACCTGCCAACTTACTGCAATGCAAATTGAATTTAAAAAACTTAAACAGGCTGGCAGGCTCAGGCAAAAAGTGGCACACAAAAGCAAAACGTCAAACTTATTTTTCTTTGCTGTTAAATTTACTTATTTTCTTATTGTTTTTATATATTTTATTAGTTTATTTGTTTCTAATTTTGTTGGATGTGGCAGCACGTAGTTGGCCTCGAAATTGTCATAGCAACAGACACACAACAAATGTAAACAGTTTGCTTTCAATATTTGCTGCTTTTGGGCAAAGAGGAAGAGGCAAAGAGGCGAAGGGGGAAAAATCGTTTGGCATTAGAACAACAACACACACACCAAATTTAACGTACACAACAATACTTGCCAAATGGATATGGAAAATGCAAGGTGAGTAAATTTAGAACCATCAAAAATCTATGTAAAAATCTCTTAAGAACTAAAAATTTGATGAATTCCTCGTGGGGAAGAATAATGTGGGAAAGGCTCTGTTTATTATTATTTGTATAAGAAAGGGATCTTTAGTGACCTGATCCTTCCTATTCGGATAAGAGCAACACTGCCGCTAACGACAAAGAAATGAGTAGATCTCTTGCCGAGGCAGTGCTAATCCCAGCAGGTGTTAAAAACTCTCTGCCCAGATACTTGGTCCTATCCCAGACCAAGGCTGGACATTCACAAGGAATGTGTTTTGTAGTTTCATCGTCTCTCATATAAAGATGGTACCTCGCTACAGTCCATGGTCCAAACTGCAAAGTATGGAAACTGTTTATTTAGGAAGGGGCAAACAAAGTCTTTAGCTTGGTTCTTAACCGGTCTAGAAAGCCAATAGCTAAAGGACCGTCTGCGCGCCAACATTCAGACTGCAAAGCACACCATGTACTCTTGTACAAACCCTATCGGAAGTCCGATATAAAAAGAACAGTTGTTTAACTTGCCACAGGACTCTGTTTGATTGGAACACATGCCAGCAGCAAGCTGGGTGTTGGTACACCTTCTCTGTCATTGTGTGGCGCATAGTAAGGTGGTGGTAGTATTACCCTATCTACCCGCCATCACACGGGGAAAGTGCACGCACATCCTTATATTCCATCCATTTACATATATATAAAATATATACATATACCAACTTGCAGCTGGATGGATATTCTGCGTGCCGCCACTGAACAGACTGAGAGCACATTAGCGCTGGATTCGCATACAGATGACAACATCAGCAAAAGCAGCACACCCAGTACCGACTTCGTATACGTTTCCCAGTTCCGCATCGATGGGCAGCCCATATTGCCGCCACTGGTGAGTAGCTGCTACTATAAATGTTATATAGAGATTATTCACTGAAGCATAAATACCCCAAATATAGATGACGGCGGAAAAGCGACTAAAAATGCAGCAGCTGCGACAGCTATCACTGGAGCTAGAGGCCAAGTACCAACAGGCGGCTGCCAGCACATCGAAAGCAACCATAGACGAACAAGTATATAAAGATCCCGACAGCAGCAGCAAGAGCAGCAAGAGTAGCAAGAGTAGCAAGAGCAGCAAGAACAGCAAGAGTAGCCAGAGTAGCACGAGCAGCAGCAGCAGCACCGATAGCACCATGAACAGCATGCAACGTATGCCACAGTTGCAGCAAACGGCAACTTTTATCTATGACAGTACACAGCTCATTGGCTCGCCACGCAATCGCCCCCAAACGCTGGACATTGAGCCAAAGCAGGCATCATTAACTGGCATTATACCGACCATTTGCGTTAATCCACCAACACCGCAACGTGATCAGACACCCATTAAGCCCGCACGCAAATCAACAGATGCATGCTCCAAGCTGGGCACACGAAACCGCCAGCTGAACAACATAACCAGCCGCATAATGCTATTTGAACGCACTGGTTTGGGTAAACGTTTGCCACGCCAGTCGGCGCCACTGAATTTGATGTGGCAGAATGAGGATAAGCGTATGATGCGCTCCAGCACTAGTCCCTCGCTGATGAACGCTGCTCAATTCGATGACAAGCAGTTGCATCGTTCGCGCTCCTTTACGCTGGAAAAGCCGTCGCAGGCGCTCGTGGATCACATGCAACGTGAGGGCAAAAATACGGCACCACCACCACCACCGCCGCCGCCGCCGCCATCAGCCGTAGCTATAGCACAAAGATCGACGCGCTGTCGCTTTGGGCTGCCAAGGAACGTCTCGTGTAGCTCCTCGGCACAGAGTTTGGCGCATCTGCGTCGCGACACTGTCGAGTCGCGAGCTAAGCAAGTGCAACTTAAATCGCCGGCGGCAGCACCCAGGCAACGTGGCGGGAACATGGTACGGCTGCAGCAGCAGCAACAGCAGCTGGAGCAGCTGGTACAACGTGCGCTGCACGAGACAAACGATGTGATCTCGGAGCAGGAGCAGCTTGAACGCCAACAGCTGACAATGGCCAAACAGAAGATGTTCAAGGATATTAAGCTGGCGCATCGTGATCGCTTTCAGCAGCTGGTGCAGTATCAGCACGATGAGCAGCGCCGCATGCAGGAGGAATTCGATCGTCAGCAAAAGGTTCTCATCGAGCAAATTTGCGCCGAGATCAATGTGTCCGCCTATGCGCTAGAGCCGCTCACCAGTGGTGCGCCCAGCCCCAGCGGCGTATCAACGTACACAAGCACCGATGATTTGCCAACGGCATCGCTCTCCTCGGCAAACGATACGTTCACACTGGAAACACTGCCACTGGAGAGCGTCTGCAGTTTACCCATAACTATGCCACAGCGTGGTAGGAATAACAAGAGCAACAATAACACCAGCAACAAGAGCAACAACAGCAACATCAGTAGTAAATTTAAAAAGCCCGCACTGCGTAGCCCATCCAAGCCGCCATCATCCACCAAAAAGGACAGCAGTCCGGTCGTTGTGTCCCGTTCGCCGCCGGCACGCAGATTGGCCAACAAGACGACGTCGCCGATAGCTAAAAGAAGTCCACTCAGTCCGCAACAGCAGTCGACGCAAGCGTCCAAGACTCGACGCAGTGCCTCCCCCAGCCGTCAGACCGTAAGTAGCGTCCGCTCCCAATTTTGTGGGGCAAACAATGTTAATCAAGTTTCCTTCCTTCCATCCCTTCTGTCTTGCGAATTTCGTTCTGCTCCGTCAGCAGCGTTTTGTGGCCAAGAAGTAATACAAGATATATAATAGTACAAATCACAAGCCAAGCAAGTGCCTTAAGTCCAATATATACGACATATATGTATATTTGGCATATCCTTGGGAGCCAATATCATTCTAAGCATTTCAAACTAATACCGAAAGCTATATAACTTATGTTTACTAACCAAATGCCCACACACAATTTCTAATAGCTAAAACTAGTATTAACATACACTTTGATCCTCGCCAGCAATCGGAGATGCAGCGACGTCATAAAGCTGCCACGGTGATCAATGCCACCGTGCGTGGCTATCTGGTGCGTCGACTATTCCGGACGGAGCAAGTGCAGCGTATTGTGAGGACGATACGCGATACGCTCATCTTTGTGCTCAATCTACATCTGGAAACATACGGCAGCAGTCTCGAACAGGAGGCACCCGCCAACATACGGCTTAAGGCGCGCTTGTTGCAGCAGGTAAGTTTGTCTCTAGAATTAATTAGACAAATACGGTTTATATAACTTGTAACTCCTCCATTTCTTTAGCTTTGCTCAGCCAGTCGCACACTGCACCTGATCTTCTTCCAAACGACCATAAAGGAGCGCATGGAGATCATTGCGCGGGATCGCAAACAAATTAGAACAAAGCTTTTGGCTAGGCATGTCAAGCTACGCGAATAGCACCATCTGCGGTACATGATGGCCATTGCATGTAACCAACTCTTGCTGCGGCAACTGTTTTCATTCGAATACAATAAAAGACTTGATATATTTCGCCCCACAAACTTCAGATATAGTTTTGCGAGCAACGACACCAAATATTTCCAATCAACGTATTTTCGCTGTTACACAAAATCTTGATAATACTCATGGATAATACATTAGCCGGAAGACTATTAAACTATATATATTTTTCTAGCTTGTATCACATACCGCCTTAAATTCTGTTCTTCAGTTCTCGATAAAAATGTATTTCAAATACGTTTAGAAAACTTTTAAAGAGGACCTAAAAGAAGTGTTTCAAATATATTTGTTTTTATATAAAAATAAAAAAAATTAATATTTGAAATAATAGTTTTCTGAAAACGTTTTAATTGAACTTTTAGAAACGTGTATATTTTCAATGAGTAAGCTGAAAACATTAACATTACACAATTAAATAAGAATCGTAAAAGATTTCAAATCACATTTGGCATAATACTTTTTTTTATTTGTAGACCACTGAGATTCGCATTGGGGGTGTGCCTGTTGAGTAATCGGCAGTTGAAAGTCGTTAGCACCGTGTATAGTGTATATCTCAATGCGATTTTAACATATGTATGTAGACACAGAGAATATTTAATCGGCATCGGATTAGAAGGCGTTCACAGCACAAAAGCTATTTTAAAGTATAGAGAGCGACAGAGATAGACACACAGATTCTTAAGTTTTGAATCAATACACACGTTTATACAATTAGACATGTATGTTGTATATGTATGTATATATCATAATTGTATTGTTGTATCATAATTGCATATGTATAACATTATCTTTACCATTATCCTGGACATGCAAACAACAAGATGCCAGGTTGAACGATTACACATACACACACATGAGTTTGTTGCACATTCGTACATTAAATATACATACGTATAAGTACTTATTTATGTATGCATGCATTGTATTGTATAGTATATAGATTATATTAAATATAAAATTAACTAATTATTTTATAAAAAGCATACAAATTCTAAGCCAATGCCGCGCCTTCGCAGTTTGTTTCTTGCCCTTGTTGTTGTGGTGTTTTTAATTAGCTTATTGGTGTTTTAATACCCTTGTAGAGGGTATGGAATCAAAGTTTTGTCGTGAAGTTTGTAACGCATTGATGGAGACATCTGCGATATATATTCTGGATCAGTATCCATAGCCGAGTCGATATACCATGTCCGTCTGTACATATGTTGGAACGGACCACTATATAGCTGCCATAGGAACTACCGGTACAGATATCCAGACTAAACTCATTAGTTATGAGTGTTATTCTACTCTTGACCTTTTTGCAAAAACTACTAACATCGGACTACTATATGACATAGTTCCCATAGGAACTATCGGTCGAAAGACGAGTTTTGTGTAAACATATTTGTTGTTTTCAAGATATCCTTATCAAACTCATTAGTTACAAGTGTTGTTATGCTTCCTGACATTTTGACAAAACATGGTAAACATCGGATTACTAAATCGTATAGTTCCCGCAGGAACAATCGATCGAAAGTTGAACTCTTGTATGAAAAACTTGCGTTTTTCAAAATATCTTGACCACAAATAATGAAATTTAGCTATGATCGGGTGGACTGTTTTCTACAAGGGTACGTAATCTTCGGCGCGCCGAAAGCCGTTATTTCTACATATTTTTGTTTTTAATTTTGTGGTGTTCCTGTTCCTGTTTATGTTTATGTTTCTGCTTCAGCTTCAGTGCCTTAGGCTTAGGCAAAGCTGCAACATGAATTTGTCTTTTTCGCTGTCTTGTAGAAGGCCTTGCTTTGCATGGATAGCTGCTCCGATTTGGTGACCATATCCTCCAGCTTCTCGCCACGCTCGAGCACCGATTCAATTGTATTCTTTAGAATGATTTTCGTTTCATCCAAATCGGTTTGCATTTTAGTCAACGGATCCGCCTCCTTGGGATCCTGATATTTGCCCAAAAATGCGGGCAATGAGTCAAAAGCAATGGTTGCCTCAGAGCCATTGACCCACTGATCCGCAGCCACCTTGGCGCTAAAGTCATCCAATATTTTGGTGATCAACGTGTGCGCCACACGATGCGGGTACTCGTGATCAGCGATAAGAACGCCAGCCAAATTATCGGCCCGCACATACACATGACACATGTAGGCATCCTGTTTGACAGACTGCCTCAGCGCCGGCTGCGTCCGTTCCACAATTGTCTTTGAGGCGAAACTATCCCAGAAAAAAAATCAAAACATATGTGAGTTCCAAAGGGGTTGGAAAAGGGGGGATGGGGTGGTGGAGGTAGGTTGGATACTCACGTCATGAACTCATTGACGGTGCCACGTTGAAAGAATGAAAAGGATTGCAGGTCGGAGGCTGTCTTCAGTAAACGCGCTTCGCTGGCACCCTTATAAAAAACACTCAGTGTAAATAACCGAACCATATTTTTGTAATAACTACTTCGAATTTCGATTGCAAGTCTTGCGAAACTGGGTCCAACACCCGGATATTGATTTCGATTTTGAATTGATTTGCCTGGTGGGTATGTATATATAGCTCGCACACTTCTTTTATTACTGTGTATGAATATGTAAATATCAAATTGTGGAAAAATTTGATTTGTTTTATGCGCTTGTTCGTGTCTTGTGTATGAGTGTGCGACAGCTACTTGTATTCTATCGATATGCATTTATCGAGCTAAAACAATAATTTGTTATCGATAGCCATTTTGCGATTGCTTATCAGCAATGTGTAGCTTAAAAGCTTTTGGACAGAAAACCAAATGCCATTGTACAACACTGCAACTGTAGTATGATTATGTGTTCCCGCCTTCCAGAGAACAGCATAACGGTCTTATCATTTTCTAAAGCTGTACATTGCATATGCATATATACATATATATGTGGTTCTAAACATATAAATGTAATCATAAAAAACAGTTTTAGCACAATTAGCAATTTTCGATTTCAATATGCATATATTTTGCTAACTTGCTTGTTCATTTACAAGGAAAAATAACTACTATTTGACAAAATACCAACAGGTATTGCCCAATGCTAATATTCAATATTCAGCGCTGTAATATGATTATAAGTTTACCGACTTACAAATAAAAAAACATGACTAGCTAAATATTCTTTACAGCTGTACATTGATCAAAGAAAACATACATATATGCACATATTTACATAAATATACATATATATGTAGTGCTAAATCTCCTAAGCATAGTATAGTAATTGTTAAAATAATTATAGCACTCCTAATTGCTGCCTGGCGCATTGGGTGAATCCTTTTGGTTTAAGCCCTTCTCAAAGCGCTCAAATTCCTTATTTGCCATTTTGTCGGCGTCATCGTAGACCTGTTCCACGGACACAACTTCCGGTATATAGAATTGTAACATATTCTGCACACCATTCTTCAGGGTGACAATGGAACTGGGACAGGATGAGCACGATCCTTGCATCTTCAATTTGACAATTCCATCCTCATAGCCCATGAAAACAATATCGCCGCCATCCTCTTGAACTGTTGGCCGTATGCGCGTATCCAATAGCTCCTTAATCATCAACACTGTCTCATCATCGTCCTCGAAAATTTCTGTATCGGCATTGGGACGCGCCTCATGCAGAACCGGCAAGCCACTGGCAAAGAAATCCATAATGACGGCAAATACCTCCGGCTTTATCAGGCCCCATTCCCCACTTTCCTCCTTGGAAATGGTTATGAAATCGGAACCAAAGAATACAGCACGTACGCCTTCCACACGAAACAACAGTTTAGCTGCAATGAAGGGAACGTTACAAAATCGATAATTATATTTATATATATATATATATATATATGGACATTTCCACAGAAATGGCTTTCATTTATGTTCTTCCAAATACTTTTCCAAATACTTAAACTGTTTTATTACAATGCATTAGCTTGTTTTTTTTTGGTTGGGAAAATTAAAAAAATAGGTCGCAAAGATAAACTTTTTATTTGAATATTAAACTATATATATTTTGTATGCTATAGGTACGTTTTGTGTAGTGGTTTCTCTTAATTTTACAAAGCTAGGAGCATAGAAATTTGACTCTACGGGCGGAAAAACATTGAGCCCGTGCGAAGCTGGGAAATACCTTCTAGTATTATCAAATAGGTGGGTAGGTTGGTTAATGACTCACCCAAAGGACTGCTATGGGCAGATTTGTCGCTGGGAAAATCATAAGTATTTCCCGGGCCAAGCACCTTACTTCCCGGCATGAACTTCAAGCTGTCCGGATTTGGTGTATCCTGGGTCTGAATGAACATCTTGCGCCTGGTGGTCATTTGTATTCCAATCACTGGCAATACATTGTAGATTGGCGGCTGCTCGATCACCATCTGTAGGTTTCGACCCATAGCCAGTGTTGAATAAAGATTACGTTCCGGTGAGGATGGGAGCACGTAGCCGCAGATTTCCTTGGCGAGATGTTGGCAACTGGCAAAGTAAAGACAATATTAATTGCAATGTTCTAGCATACCGCAAACAGTTACTTACGCCATGGAATTGGGACCAATGCGCGTATTGCACAAAGTGTTTTTAGCAGCCCATGATATTATGTTCGACATTGTGTATGTAATATTTTTCCTTTTATCGATAAACAGATGTACTAACAAAGCAACAGTTGTTCAATGTTGCCAGATAGTCAAAAAATATAATCACCTACATATGGCAACTATCGCTTATACGCTTATATGATAGTATTTTATTGAACATTCTCTTTTTTCAATACATACACTAACATCGTTTGGCGCTCAATTTCAAACATTGACACCTTGGAAATTTGCAATTTATTTTGAATTGAAGAAAACATATCACAACCTAGCTTGTCATCCAAAGATAATTATTTGAATTAAATGCAAGAGAGCAATAAAAACGCGACTCGTCATCTTAATAAAATAAATTCAAAAATTGGAGTTGCTGCCTAAATAAAACTAACTGAACACAGTTATTGTATGTAGTGTATTATATTATAATTTCGATAGTTTATTTTATAAAATAATTATACATGGAAGGATATACAAGCTAGAGATAAACGCGTCAGCGATTCAATAGCCACATAAGCATATTTAAGTTTTCGTATACCATAATTACAAGTTTTATAATTTATATTCATGAATAAATAAATATGTATATACGTTAGTGTTTAAAAAACGTGAGTTGACCGCTCACATCAATATAAGCTGATGATTGCGATTAAACAAAGTGTATGAGTTGGTGAATGTGCAAATGTTTAAAAAAATCTAAATAAAAAAAAAAAAACAATTTAAAAGATTTGAGAAATGTTCTGCAATTAAGGATACAAGCATTTGTCTAATACTCTTCGTATACGAAGTTTGTAGCGAATAAAGTGTTGCACACATTTACAGCAACGTTGCGGCGAGCTATTTTCTTAGAGCGTCCATTGGCGGTGAACTCTTCATGGTCCACAATGACACCCAAACGTTGCATCACATTTGGCTTTTCGCCGATGGGGCCATGGTCAACATACGAAAGTCCCGGACGCATCTATAAAAAGAAAAAACCAAAATGTTAGCAATATAAAACTTTTTCTGAATCTTATGGCATTATCACTTACTACGCATAGCAATGTGGCTGGATGCATTGTCTCCCAGTTGGGCGGCAGCTCAGTGCGCACGGGCGGCTTCTTTGGCTCCTTTGGAATGACTACTGCGGCAGCAGCTGGTAAATTCGGATCGATCTGCTGGGCAGCTGCCGCAGCCGCAACCGCTGCAGCTGCAGCCGATGGATGCATTTCGGGTACAACATAGCCCTCACGCTCCCATTCAGCGAACAGCTTGTAAATGGCAAACGAGGCCAAGTTCATCATCGGCACATCATCCTCCGGCGGAGTATCCGGGTTGTCCGACTCATCCGGCTCCATTGTCGCTGTGTCGCCTTCAGTTGCCGCCCTACGCATCTTCTTCACCCTTGGCGTCATTTTGGCAATTATATAATCGCGCAAAGCCTTTTCGCAAGCCTGGTTCTTGGCGGCCATCTTTGACTGTCCCTTGCCCTCGTACTGGCGCGTGTTTACGGTGACTATGGCCGTAAAGCCGCCATCCGGATTGGTGTTAATGGTGAAGTCACTAATGCTAATGCCTTTAACCTCGTTTAGGGCCATTAGAGCGTTTTTGGGAAGCATCGATTTGCGCAATTGCCGATTCTGGCGCAATTTCTTATCGCGTGTACGCTCTAAAAAAATACAAGAGAACAGTTTTTATTAGTTTTGTTATGATCAATTAATTTAAATATGCGATTCACTAGATTTGAGAACGGAGTTTGAACTTTGACTCCCATCCCAAAACATTTTCTGTTCAAATCGCGAGTGTGCCGAGGTTTCGCTATAATTTTCAACTATGCCACGAATCCCGGAACACAGTAATTATAAAACCGTAAAGAAAAGACTAGTATAAAACCGTAACCACACGGCAAAAATGAAAATTGAAGGTTAAGTGACATTCGGAATGTAAAAATTCTGTTTAGTAAACAAATGTCTCCGTAGTATAGGTAAGATATCGTACGTACCCGAAGACTTCTTTCGCTTCTGGAATATCTTCTTGAACGGTATTTTTCCACCATTATCGTCTTCATCGATGCCGTTATTGACAGTTCCGTCATTATCATTGACGATCATATCAGTTACCTCCGGTTCCGGGTCCTCTGCGGGGGCTATCGGCTCGTCCTTGAAATACATTGGCATGGGCAACACCGCCTCAACGGTATCCGGCGGCTGAACCGAAGTCTTGTACTGCACCGTTGGTGGTGTTGGCACCACCACCGGCGGTGCTTGCTGAGCCGCAGGTGCATTGGGATTCTAAATAAGAAGGTCCGAGTATTATTAACATGTGCCCATTAATTAGTGTTTATTTTAATTTTTTTTTTTCGGTAAGTCATTTTTTAGATAGTCCGTATGTACTGTTTTGGAAATAATTTTTAGCCGATGGACTACCGAAATCTTGTGTATCTTTTTGTGATATAATTTTTGAAATATAATGTTAAATGTTAGTTTGCAAAATATACTTATGCACTGTCAACTTTCGTAACTTCAGCATGCCTCAAAATATTTTTATGTTATTAACATTGAATAAATTTTTTTTAATGTGTGCAAAATATAATTGTTTTGAAAATTCAAATAGATATCCGGATTTGAGAAAACTGTCTGGTTAAAAGTTCAAAGGTTCTTTGATTACTGCTTTATCTTTTAATTATTCTAAACATACTACCTATATTTTTTGAATTAACTTAATGCAATATTTAAATTTATGTAAAATCCGGAACAGGTTTAGATACTTTTTTTGATTGTTAGAAGCAAAACTTAAAAAATATAATTTTTGTTAGAAATAAAAAACCATAATAACAGTGATGGTTCCTTGTCATTTTGTTGCTATAAATATGTATATAATTGATTACAAATAAATTGTTAAATTGGCTTAAGCTAAGGGCACGTGCAGAACAATTGTTGTGCCCGTATTGCATATACCAATCTTAAGATGTCTTACATGCCATTGAAAGGGGATCTATAATACCGGCGTGGTCGTAGGCTTTTATCGCAGCACGTGTGCCGGCGGTTCTACTAAAAACCATAGTTCAGGAATAGCCATGACCACTCCAACAACCCAAAGTGCCCAAACGAATAACGTTTATCAAATGTGTTGGCCAACTGACGCCCCAACCCACAACTGTCATCCATAGGATCGATGGTCCTGTGGATGGACACTTATCGGGGGGCTGCCCAAACGTTTGATCATTTAACATTTTCATTTTTTTTTTTTTGTATATGTTTGGTGTCTCGTTTGGGTACTCAAGTGATGTAAATGAGCATTGCTATCTAACGCAAAACTAATAATTTTAGTTACAATTTTGGATGAATTGATTTCCAGCAGCCCCAAAAAGTAACCAAAATAGCAAGTCCAGCTGATCAACTTACAAATTTGTCCAGATTTGTGTGTTTGTAAGTGTCTGTGTGTGTGTGTGTGTGTATATATGTATGTGTGTGTGAGGAGGAAGGGGGGTTGGGTGGTTGGACAACGCTAGGCACTTGCGATTAAAGAAACTTTTAGTGGCTATTGCAAATGAATTCACAATTGGTTTGAGACACACATTTTTCAATTTGTGCGCTGTAAATTATATAAATAAAAAATAGAGTTACTATTATTGCAAAAATTGTTGTTTATAAATGTGAAATAAAATTCGAAATGAATATATGCACAGTACTTACACATACATATATGTTGATGTGCATATGTATGCAGAACAGTATTGATAAAAGCTTCACATCACATACACAAATATGCAGTTTGTGTGTACATGTATGCGAAATAGTTTGGTATACATACCTAATTAAATGCATGGTGAAACTATACAAGTTGGTGAATATTTCTTCCTCGGGATCCTTTTTTTTACTCTCGCTGAATATGTGTGGGAGAGACTGAAAGGCAAGTACCTAGCGAGCACCCTACACGAAGAATATCCGCCATCTTGTACAATTTCACTATGATTATATGTTTGTGTTGTGTGTGCTCATATGTATTTTATCAATTAGCAGAAAACACACACGCACATACAAAAATGCATACGCATTTGCATGAGAATGTATGAAATTGTGAATGAGTCAATTGAATCATGAAATACATTTGTATACCTGTTATATATACACACATATATAACAATTATTAAAATATATGCAACTTACATAAACGCCTCCCGAAACAAAGGCTTTGTTAGCAACGTTTCTGCGTCCACGATTCATTTTAATATATTTTACTGTTTTAATATCAGTTTCGTCAAAACTCTAGCTCTTTGACAGCATACACAAAAATTCGTCAGCACGAGAAAAATCGATGGAACACTCGATGATACTATCGATAATACCATCGATAGTATTGGCTGGTATATTCAATATTCGTTGCAATCGATAGTTTATGGTTTCAGAATTTTCAAAAGCACTATTTTCAAATTATATATATTATTATTTATTTATTTATATTTAAGTATTTTTTTACATATGGGCATTTCCACAGAATTGTCCACCAGCACTGAAAAATTTAAAATCATTATTGGTACCTAAATATGTTTTTATCGAAGAAAAATATTAAAATTTTAATAAATTAAACAATTTACAACCCATTTCAATAACCATCATGAGAAAATCGACTGCAAACTGGCATAAAGACAGATTCTCTAATTTTGTTCATTTTAGCACCGTTTTCTCTTTAATATTTACTGCGTAAAATGAGCCGATACATGATGACAGTTATTTTACAAAATTTCAATGACAACACCAACTAACTGAAAAAATGTAAAGAGATCAATGCAATCCAGATTAAATGTTAATATTCATTCTACTTTACTTTGTATTCTTATGTCCCGTGCGACACCGAAAAATAGCATTTGTTATCATTCAGTGATAAGTAAGAGCATCAAGCGCGTCAAAATTTGTTTGCAAATCATGTTTTATTTATAAAATTGTATAAAAACAAAAAGAGCCGAATAAAATATAATTTGCAGTTTCTGTATAAATTCAAAGATGGTCCCGTGCGAACCGTAAAATAAATTTTTTTTTCAAAACTAAGTAAATATTTTTCTAAAATGTATTTATGTATGTAAATATGTATATGTACGTATATACAAATATACATATATATATATATATATATATATATATGAATAAATATTCGTTATTTGTATATATGTAGGTGAACCAAAACGTTGGCAATAATAAGCAAATATCCAAGTACTGCCGGACAGCGTTCAAATAAGACCCGGGTAAATAACGGATGCATTAATTAAAGAACTAGGAAATAATGAAAAACTATAGAGAAACTTTAAAAGCATTCGAAACAAATAATACACAAATTGAATTGTTTTTGTAGTGACGGTTTCCAAATAAAGGCAGCAATTACTGCATTTTCTAAGAATTTAATTTTAATTTGTATTTAGTTATTTAATTTATAATTTATCAATGAAAAATTTTACTTTTGTTTGCAAAATGAATAAATAATTATTAAGCACACAAATCATTGTCCAAGTATATACTGATGGAAAAAACAATCCCGTGCAACCAGTCCCGTACGAGAAAAAAAATGAAGGCACGAGTTTTCAATCTAATCATATCTAATAGAACGTGATAATATCCTATTATTATAATTATTATTATTTTATGCCTGGTTTCGCTAATTTGTGACTTTCTGTTCGTTGCCGTGAAAGTCTCTTCTGTTTTGTGTCCCGTGGGAACCCCGTTTCTATTGCATATATCTTGACAATAGGATGATATGCTTTACCAATATAAAATAGTGATATCAAAGATCTGTTAAATGAACTAATCAAAGAAATCCAAGGGTAGTTGAAGCGTACGAATGTCCCGTGCGACACCCGTGGAAATGGATTTATTATTCTTCATTTTTTTTGTATTTTGTTAAATGTAATTCTCGTTTTTGGTTTTGTGTTGTGGAAGAGTGCATATCACGTACAAATACTTTGAAACTTAGTTTGAGATACGAAAGCATAGATAAGATGAAATAGTAAAAATCATCTTTCCATTTTATATCATTCATTCAGACGAATTTTCAGCTGACGGGTGCAATCTGGACACATTAGCATATCCAGGTTTCCAGTCTCCTTGAGGTTTAAGGTGACTGTGGCGCCCAGAAGATCGGATTCCACTCTGTAGTCATAGATGGAAATAATTTCATTATCGTTTTTGGCCTTTGGAGTGCGCACGGACGGATTCAATAGACGAGTCGGGCGCAATTCGTTGTCACGTGTTCGCTCTAAAAATAAATAAAATAAATAGAAATTAATTATATAATTTATAATTATGAGTAGGAATTAATAAAACAAGTAAAGAGTGCTCTTATCAAGAGTGCCAGACTAGGAGACCCTGAACACAGCCCTTACATTCATTCATAATTATTAATCTGCAATCATACACAAACAAATACACGCTGCAAATTTTGAAATTTTTTTGTTTAAATCTAAGAATCTTAAAATTGTATATTTTATGGAATTAGTATAAGAAACTATACGAAAAGTGATTCTGACAAGGTTAATTTTAATGTAAAATATCACTCCAAAAATGACAACAAAATAAATTGGCCTAAATCCCTACAAATGGCATTATTAATGGCCTTCTATGACTTTAAATTCCCCATGTAATTTTGGTCATTAATTGTACTCTACTTTTTACTTTATTATCTTTTTATTAGTTTAAAGAAATTTGTTAATTATCAAAAGATTATAAATAAAGAAAAAGATTAACATTTTTTTTTAGACTTGGGCACGGGATTTAAATTTTGATACCCATTGCAAAGCACTTTCTTTTCGAATCATACGTACCCAATTTATTTAATTTTATTGCATAGTTTTCTGCGCTGGTCATTGGTTCCTCCTTAACCAACATTGGTTCTACCTTGATCAGCATTGGCTCGTTCTTGATCAACATTGGTTCCTCCTTGATCGACATTGGTTCCTCCTTAATCAACATTAGTTCCTCCTTGATCAACATTGGTTCCTCCTTGATCGACATTGGTTCCTCCTTGATCAACAGTGGTTCCTCCTTGATCAACATTGGTTCTTCCTTGATCAACATTGTCTCCTCCTTGATCAACATTGGCTCCTTCTTGATCAATAACGGTGGTGGCACCAATCGTTGCTGAATCCTGTCGTTAGTAGTTGTCCTAAACGAGCAGATCGAGTATTATTAATTATTAATTTTGTAATATATGTACATATGTACATACATATGTATGTATTAACTTATTTCTCTTATTAATTAATAAAAATAAAATTATTATCGCAAATGAGCTCTTAAACAAACACAGCTACACTGAGCGAAAATACATTGCATCTGAACGTCGATGAATATTCTTCAGTGAAGAAGGTCGGTATGCGGATGAATGTTGCTTGTTGTTCTGTACGTGTAATTACTTATGGCCTTGCATCAGAGTCGTCCATCCAGCCGGCGTGCGCTTCAAGGCCATCTAGCATTCACACAGACACGAAAACACAAAGAGAGCGAAAATCGCAGAAAGCGCCGTTATGCACTGTGCAAAGGCCGTTTGGTTTGCTTCAACGCACACGGTTGAGAGACCAAAGGTTTTGCAAAGAAACCGTAAAAACCCGGTTTCGTACACTGTGACGTCACATTATCAAATTTTGTTGCGTTGCACTTTGAATGCAAGTGAACCAATTTTATGGACAATTTCGCACTTGCAGCTGTAAAACATGAGAAATAGGGAATTTATTATTTTATTTAGTTGCTTAGATGTGTTATACATTCGATTATGAATACTTTTGTATTGTTAAGTATTCTTATATAAAGTAATTTGAAACGAATATGACCGAATGCGCGCCAAATGCCAAAGCAATGTAGACAGCACAGAACTATATGTGACGTCACATTATCTCTTTCGCGTCATGACTGCTTTAGTGCCGCTGCCTTGGCAGAACTTCTTGTGTTGCGTTTGCTCGTCGACGACGCAAAAGTAACGGAACTTTGCTTTGATTGAAACGGCATGACTTTTCGGCAGTCACAGCAAAAGCAAAAATGTGTGCCCGTTCGTAAGCTCTTTCCGTTTTGTGCCATGGTCATGACAATGCCCATGCTAAATAACTGTAATAAAATAAAATAAAAGACCTAAATACCTAATTTGTTGCTTTTTAGAATTAGAATTTAGAGTTGATTTGTTCATCTCCGAATAACGGCCACTACATTGTGATATTTGAACTTACGAAATTTGCGTTATTTGCTATTTTCACCTCGGACTAATACGGTCACACTGCATTGAGCATTTTTAGCAAGCCCGCCTATTGATATAATATGGAAATTGAGATTAGTGCAAGAGATGAACTTCAAGCTGATCAGGCAAACGTAAAGAGCGAGCAATCACCTGCGAGAGAGGATGAGAATGAAAGCACACCTTTACGCGGCGAAGGGGGCAAAGATGGGCCAACAGATGCCGCTTGCGCCGCGGGTTGGGAAACTGATGATGAGGATCGGGTTGCAAAACCTCCAACACCACCCCCTCCTCCCGTAATTGGTCTGGAAATGTCAATAAAAAGGAGTCCAAGTAATGGTTATGATAATGATAACGCTTTAACACCCGATCGTATATCGGATGAGGAATCCCAAACAAATGGTGGTATTATGGCGGATTCAGTGCCTCCTGTCAAGAAGGAGGAAGTGAAGGAGGAACGCCGCGAACTGCAATTGGGTTTCCTCGATGTCCTCTCGGAAGCGGACTTTGCTGGCATTCCCAGTGAATACAGCCAAACGGAGCAAGTGGACAACATGGATCTGGAGCCGCCCATCGAGAATGCAGTAGATAGCGATAATGAGCGGGAAATCCAAGCAGCCATCGAACAAAAATACAAGGAACTGCAGAAACTGGATCGTAACGGATCAGGAAAGAAACGTAAAAAGCACAAGAAGGAAAAGAAACACGATGGTGGACACAGGAAAAGACGGCGCAGTCGCAGTCGCAGCCAGAGTCGTAGTCCACGCCGAAACGTCCCATTCACGCGCATCTCTCTACCCGCAGTAAAATCGGAACCCCTTGCTCTGGAGGATGTACCGGTGCGAGAGTGCGAGAAGAGCGTCAAGATAATCAACTTAAATAAACTATTGCAAGCTGATGCAATTGTATTACCAGAGGCATCCTTAACCATTGCCGAAAAACGCCAGCGAGCTGTGGATCGCGTCAATACGGTGCTTATTCAAATGCGTTTGAAGGCATCCAAAGCACCGGCTACCGAGTTCCTTGTGGTGGACACCATTAAGAAGCTGCCCAGCAGTGCCAGCTATATGAGCAGTGACATCTTTGAGAATCCCTCGCCGCTGTGCAACAACTTTAATGTCAACTACAAGTTTAGTTCGATGACGGCAACCAATATAAATATGGTCAAATGGGGCATCGAACGTTTGCCGGAGGCGACAATTGAATTGATGCGTCTCACGGGCATTGATGCAAAACGTTTGCTGGAACTACAACAAAATACCAAGTTGCAGCTGCAAAAGTTGCGCGACAAGCAGTCGGCAGCAGAGACGCCAACGGACGAGCCCTTAATAACGGGACTCTATAAAAGCGTAGCTACTCAGACGGGGGGAAAGATCGGCAATCGTTCCCGGGATGTTGCCGTACAGGCGGTGCCCGCTACATATCAGGGCGTCTTTTGGTTGGATCCGCGCTTTAATGAAACGGATTTGTCTCAACAACAAGCAAATGTGATGCTGGCCTTAAAGGAACTGTGCGCAACAATGCCCAGCTCAAGATCATGGGCGGATCGCCTATTCCGTGAACTACTTAATGCTCTTGCAGTAAAGCGTGCCGAAACCAAAGAATTGGCCAAATAACACAGCTAATAAAATTTGCTAATAAAATATATACATTCATGTTGAACTCACGATAATCAAGTTGTTTTAATTTTTCTCAATTTTACGCGAGCAGCCAGCTCAAAAGTAACGCCAAAATGTATTTTGAATATCAGTGATCCTACTGTTACAAATGCTTTATTATTAACATTTGGTTAAAAGTCCACTAAATTCAAATAACTCAACTGATATATATGTTAATATTTATCGATAACGAAAGCGAGTAGTCGGCACTTTTCAACACTTGCCATATAACCAAACCGGCAATGTCTGGTCACACTGTTGCGTCCACGTAGAAAACAAACGGACAACATTGTCGACGTGCATATCTCAATATAATATTTAAGCACACACAACGACATGCAAATAAACGAATATCAATAATCAGGAACCAGCTGAGACAGGCAGCCGTACAGGGAGTGGACACTGGTTGCCGCTGACACACACCACATAATTCAACAATAACAAAATATTCAAAAACAGCAGCACCAACAACAATAAAAAGATGTTTGGTGGCAAACGGACAAATTCGCGTCATGTTGCAGTCGTGTTGTTGATGTGCCTCTTCTGGTACGTGATCTCGTCCAGCAACAATGTGATTGGCAAAATGGTGCTCAATGAGTTCCCCTTCCCCCTGACCGTCACCCTCGTCCAACTATGCAGCATTACACTATACAGTGGTCCATTCTTCAATTTGTGGCGCATACGCAAATATCAGGATATACCCCGACCCTACTATATGCGCCTCATTGTGCCGCTGGCCATTGGCAAGCTGCTCGCCTCTGTCACATCGCACATATCCCTGTGGAAGGTTCCCGTTTCCTATGCCCACACAGGTGACTACTAAATAATATATACATTTATTTTATGTTTATTTATTCATTTAATGTCGACTACAGACTAGAGACAGTCAACACAGGGAACTGAAACTAAAAAATATACATTTGTAAAATGTAACAAAATGCAAACTATAGATTTGAGATAGTTAAAATTTCAAAATTATAGTGCTTAGTTCGTGGGGGTATTTAAAATAAACATTGGTCCAACATTTGTTGCAGGGAAGGAGTCACCAGGGTCTCGAATGCATTATATGATTTACTAGGAACACTAAGAGTTGTACAAGGTAAATGGCAGGGGACAAAGTTTCTAATAGGTCCACTAGGTATATTTACATACAATATGCAATCGCATATCAAATTCAAATCATATTTCACACGTCATCAAATGTTGTTTATTAGTTAAGGCGACAATGCCGCTATTTACCGTTGTTCTGTCGCGCGTCTTCTTTGGCGAGAAACAGCCGACACTCGTCTACATGAGTCTCCTGCCCATCATCACCGGCGTGGCTGTTGCAACAGTTACGGAAATCTCATTCGATATGCTTGGCCTGATAAGCGCACTCATTTCCACCATGGGCTTCTCCATGCAAAACATCTTCTCCAAGAAGGTAACTAAACTCTCTTTTGTCCGTCACATTTCAATCATACTTTACCTACTCTACTCTTGCTACTTTACAGGTGCTCAAGGATACGGGCATACATCATCTGCGCCTGCTGCATCTGCTGGGCAAGCTATCCCTATTCATATTCCTGCCTCTCTGGCTTTACGTGGACAGCCGAGCTGTTCTCCGTCATTCAGCCATTGTAAGTCAATTGTCTGCATTTGTATTGTATCTGAATAACAATGATTGCTTTGCAGAAGAACCTAGACTATCGGGTGATTGCGCTGCTCTTCACCGATGGCGTACTCAATTGGATGCAGAACATAATTGCGTTTAGTGTACTATCGCTGGTATCGCCGCTCACCTATGCGGTGGCCAGCGCCTCGAAGCGCATCTTTGTGATTGCCGTCTCGCTGATAATATTGGGCAATCCGGTTACGTGGATCAACTGTCTGGGCATGACGCTGGCCATTATCGGTGTGCTCTGTTACAATCGTGCCAAACAGATCACAAGAGCCAGAGAACTGCCAACGCATACGCAGAGCAATCACACTAAGTACACGCCACTCAATGATGCCTACTATCGCGGCCAAATGAATGGTGGTAGCATGGGTAATGGACTGCATAAGGTGCAGACATCAAGTGCGTCCGCAGTGACAATGCCAACAAGCAGCAACAGTTTGCTAGCCAATGGCAGCGGTATGCCAAATGCGAGCACCACCCGCTTGCTATTTGTTTAGTTTTGTAATTAGTGAAATTGGAATTGTATTACTACAACAGCTCGACTGTACCAATAATTTTTTGTTTTTAAACCCGCACAACCCCACCCACTCCGTCTCGATCATGATAAGAGTTCGTTATCAGCGGCAGCGGCACCGGCAATCTCAATTGAAGTGTCGTCCGCGATCATAACTATATATGACACTTGTCCTGCTCTCTGCTCGTTTATAAATCACATTTACATTTAGTTTTGTATTTTTGTTTGTTGCCCCTTTTGTGTATGCATCCACACCTGCCCCAATCCTAATCCTATAAATGTAAATTATTGTATGATATATATATATATATATATATGTGTATATGCATGCTTACAAAGCGGTATGTAAATAAGTATAAAATCGAGACCGTAACCAGACTGGATTAGCCTCAATTGCCGCTAGAAACTGAATTTTTGTTGGTTTTCACATTTGAATTTAATTAAGCCTTTAAAGTGTTTTTGTATTGACAAAACAAATCGTAGCGCATTGAAATGCGTAATAAAATTTGTTGACCGTGTACATATAGGCATATATACAAATACCCTACGTACTACGTGCTACGTACTACTATGTAAAACATTTGAATTTTTACTTGGAGCCCGGCTCAGACGATGCCCCATTCTCAAGCCCGACACAAAAAAAAAAACAATATAACTAAGATGGGAAACTGACACATTAATTGCGATGCAGTTTTATCCACTCGTTGACGACAGACTTTTGGTAGCCAATGCGCTTGAGCAGCGCCTCCGAACGCCAGTTGCTGGACACAATCCAAGCGGAGAGGGTCACATCCTCCCGTCTGCCAATCAGTTTGGTCATCGAAGCAGCCAATAAGCCGCCTAGGCCACGCTGCTCCACCTTGGGCAGCACCTGTAGCATGCTGCAAATATATGTATATGTATGCATATATAATGAATCTTGGCTTGGATCACTATGCCGGCAACATACCCCAATCCAGCAAAGTCGTTCTGAAATATCCAGGCAACCAGTTCGTCGGTGTCGCTGCGATAGGCGCCCAGCGTCCTATTGTGCTTGATCAGTGCACGGATATAGGAGTATGATCCTTCGCCTTTGTTGGGCCATACGGCATGCACCAGTTCCGCATCGTCGTCGTTCAAGCGACGCAGCTGAAAGTCCGACGGCACATCGGGCACCTTAGCCTCTTGTGCATCCTTGTTGGCCAACACCAAGCCGTGGCACTCACGTGTCACAAAATCTGCAGCGCCCTTCCGCAAGGCAATCTCTTTGACGCGTTCGGTAAATTCGAGATCAACGTTGGTCAGCAGCGCTGCCTTTTTCCATTCAATGCGCTCCGTTTGCTCCAGGCATTCAAAAAGCTCCGCTGGCTCCGCCGTGTAGAATGACACGCTCTGCACCACGTCCTGGTGCAGGCTCACGTATGTCCCATTGCGTCGAAAATCCGCCGTACGATGCGTATAGAAACGCTTGCGCATCCCTTTATAAGCCTCATCGACCTGGGATATACCGGCTGCTTCCAGCTGGCGATCCCATTTGCGCTGATTGTACAGCAGCAGATAGTGAAAGTTGAGTACGCCGTACTTGTTGTCATACAACTGCATCAGCTCATCGACTTCGCTGTCGTTGAGTGGACGCAGAATATCATCCATATCCTTATCACCCATTTTGTTGATGACACCAGCTGCGGATTAACTGATTAACCGATTAGCACTTTTTGTACAATGTCGGAATTTGTCTGGCTACGTTTTAGTTTTGACGGACTTCAATGAGACGATCTCAAATTTAGCTACTATAATGCACAGGAGCGAATTTGAACATTTGAACATACAATATGTGAGACATTTAAGTCAATGAATACTAGATGTAGATATTTTTATATAATATTTTTTATGTTTTTGGAAAACAAAATCAAATATTTGGAAAGTTAATTTTACAAGAATTAGTTAATATAACTTTTGTGTGTTTCATTAAACAAAATCAAATATTTTATAATATACATTATTCAAATCTAGCTTTGGGCAGTTAATTTTTCAAAAATGAATCATCAATATATAATTTGCATGTATTTATTATTGTTATTAAAATTCCACATAAATACATACATATGTATTTATCATTAAAATACCATCTGTTGATATTAAAAACTTAAGTTTGTACCTAAATTTCCATGTCTGTTTATGGAGCCTTGTTTTCTTTTGTTAAACGACGTACAATATATGTACATACATATGTACATATGTATGTAAATTCATGGCATGAATAATAAGTAAAGTAAACGTATAATCGGTCCAAAACTGATTATTATTATAAACAAATTAATTGTTTTTTGAAAATAATCAACCAACGTCGCCAAATCATTTGTCTTGATTTATATTTGTTAGGTAAAGTAAAAAAACACTAGAAATTCAACTGTTAAATAATAAAAATAATAAAATAAATTGATTAATCATAATGTATGTGTATATGTAAACTGCGGGCCCTAACCTCAGTCCGGTCCTGCATTAAAGCACTCCATGCGCTAGCTAATTAATTCAACTGATTAGATTTTTTCTAATCCAAAAACAAAACAAAATCCGAAAAGAAAAAACGTTGTGCCGTTGTCGATGACGTAAACGTCATGCAAATCGATATGTTAATGCCGATAAGTTGAATCGGCGGGCGGACGGCCGATGACACAAAATTTAAATTTCAATTAATATGCCTTGTGGCTATGCCGTACTACCTAGCAACGCAGTTGGCATTGTTTATTTATGCTACATACATATTTATATTCTCCAAGCAATTATGGTGCGCAGTAAGTTGAATAATTTAAGTTTACATTTGATTTCTTGATATGCTGATTTGTATAATTTCAATGAAGTCACCGAGGAGCTGGTGCGCAAAAAGTCGGAGCATAATGAGCGATTAATTAGCACGCTGGAGGAGCTGTCGCTGCATCAGGAGGACATCGAGCGCATCGAGCATATACAGAACTGGTGTCGTGATATCAAGATACTGCTGCTGCAGTCAAATCTTATCGCACGCTTCGAGAATCTCCACAAGCTGAAGCGACTCGAGTATCTCAATGTGGCAGTCAATAATATTGAACGCATTGAGCACTTGGAAGCTCTCGAATCGCTAAATAAGCTCGATCTGACCTTGAACTTTATTGGCGAACTGACCAGCGTGGAATCGCTAAGGGGCAACTATAATCTGAAGGAGCTGGTGCTCATCGGTAATCCCTGTGTTGATTATCCGCATTATCGTGACTTTGTTGTCGGCACACTGGTCCAACTGGAGAGTCTCGACTGCAAGGAGATTCTGCCCTCGGAGCGTTTGCAGGCACAGCGTCTGCTCGCCAAGCATCGCCCCATCATCGTCCAGTGCCAGGCGGCGCAGGCCATCGAAAGGGATGAGCAGCGTATACGCGTTGCCGAGCAGCAGTCGGAGTTGGCCAAGCGGTGTGCCAGCATTGAGGATGAGGAGGAGCGGTCGCGTGCCTTCTGGAATGCCAACAGCGAACATTGTCCGGAAATACGCACGGAAATCGCGCGACAGCATAAGCTGGGCAGGGAGAAGCACGAGCCCACAACGAATGCATTAACGGATAAGCCAAAAAGGACAACCAATTTCTTTGCACCCTGCGGACGACCCTACAATCTGAACCAGGCCAAGTTGCCCTTTAAATTCCAGGACGAGGCCAGCCACTATAGTCTGCTCTTGGAAGTGTACAAGTGAGATTCCTCAGTAGTGTAATTGAAATGAATATTCATTCCATATTCCAACAGACATCTGGACACGTCCCTCATCGATGTGGACATTCAAACCAACTATGTGCGAGTCACCGTCAAAGGCAAGATATTCCAAATGGCCTACAGCGAAGAGGTCAAGCCGGATGAGTCCGTTGTGCAGCGCTCCCAAATCACCGGACATCTGCAGATCATTCTCAATAAGCTGAAATTTAACGAGCTGCTCAGCGTCAAGGCGACAAATGTTCCAAAGAAAAAGAGGTAATTTTTAAAACAGGTTTAAAATACATCCAATATGAACACCTTTTATTTTAATGATATTCGAAATGATGAAATCAAATTTAATGCCAAATCTCGCAAGCAGGCTATCAAATCTTCAAGAAACTTCCAATTCGTAGCTCAATTATTTTTCAAAAACCGATTTCAAACTATTTCTCATACTTAATTAATCTTATTTTAAAAACTGATAATTTGAAAAGGATAACCTTAAAAAACGTTACAATTTCCAAGGCAAGGATACAAAAATAGTCACATAATACATACATGTACAAATTTGTATATTATAAAAATCCGAAAAAAACAGCCAGAAAATGTTTCTTTGCGAATATAAAAGGTGTTCATTTGTGTCAAATATATTCTCAGAGAACACTACTAAACTGAAAATTGTTTCTGCAGCGCCAGCGCCAAGGACCTGCTTGGAACTGTCGATATTGGTACCATATGTGCGCCGCCCGATTTGCCCGATTTGATATAAATGAAGGCGCATTTTAGATGTTGTTTATTTAAAAATGGTTTATTTAAATAATTTCTGTTTTGGGATTTTCTCTTTCGTCTTTGCTGCTCTCACATTCCTGCTGCCTCCTAGTTCATCACTCTCCGCGCTGTCCCCCAGCATGATACCAGATGTCTCTATATATATATATATATATATATAAGTGTATATGTAGTTACATTCATCGTTTACGTCTGTATGTGTGTGTGTGTGTGTATATTTAAACTTAGTTTATTAATTCAAAAAAGAAAGAAACAAAAAACGATGCAAATAAACGAAAACTCAAATATATTGTTTGGTTTGACTTAAGATTACATACTGTTTGCGTGTAAGTATAAAGAATATTATTGTATTGTATTTTAAATGGTTCAAGAGTTTCGGAAACCGTTTGCCAAAGTATGTAGAAGTGTGTCTGTGTGTGTGTGTGTATGTATCTACATATGTATGCGTATGTGTGCGAACAAGTATCAAAAAGGATGTGATTCAAGAGCTGATTTTTGTATTTTGTTTTTGGGTTTGTTGGTATTTTTGGGTAAATTGCTTATTTTCAATTTCAGTTTTGCTTGGCTTTATTTTTATATGCGCTAAGTCTTGTCAAGTGTTTACAGCTTCTGATTGTTGTTCATCATCATTATCATTAATGTTTGTATATATATATATATATATATGCACATATATATATATCATTAAAAACCGGAAACAAAAAATCCAAAAATATTAACAGAGTGATAGTATATTGTAGAATAGGCTCTTTTCTTTTTGAACGTATTTACATACAAATTCATGAGCAGTATCAGTTGTATAGATGCGTTTTGTAGTTTCCAAATAGCTAACTCTGAGCAAACAGAAAAAGGCATCTTTTCAAAGGGATATTCGGATATTTATCTCAGTCTCAGAGCGGCGCAGTATAGTTTCGACCGTAGAAAATTGGTGTGTGCTTTTTGTTTTTTCTGTTTTTTTTTTTTAGGGGGGGGGGGGGAGTTATTAATTAGTATTGTTCTGCTCTCAGTGTTTACAGTTTTATTATTCTGCGGGATCGATCGATTATTCGGCCTGCCTGTATATTTCATGAAGTTATGGTAATCGTATGCAGTCATTATTTTATGTGTTCCTTTTTTGTTTTTGGTTTTTTGTTTGTTTTTTAGTAATTTTTTTTTTGTTTTTCGTTTTTAAATGGATAGCAACAATCTTGTATTCTCTCTCGCTCATATAATATTTCGGTTTTTTGTTTTAGTTGTATTTTAAATAGTATGTATTGTATTTAGCTGTGGTTGTGCAGTTGTTTTTTTTTTCTTTTTCTTTTTTTTGTTCCTTAATAAAAGTAATTTTTTTGTTTTTTTTTTTTTGCTTATTTATGTTTGCTTTGCGTTTGCGTTTTTCGTTTGCTTAAGTCCTTTGTTTTGTTGTTTTGTTTTGGTTTTTGGTTCTCATAGAAAACGTATAATAAAAATGTGAACAAAGAATAAAAAACATTTCGAAAAAAGCGTTTTTGCGTCTTTTTGGTTTACTTGTTCTTCTGGTTTTTCTCTCATTTGTTGTCGTTTATTGTTTGTTGTTCTTCTTGTATGCATGTAGTTGTTGTTATTTTGTTATTGCTGTTGTTTCTGCGCTAGACACAAATATTAACAACATTCACATGTTGGAAAACGAGGTAGGACATTGTTTTTGTTTTGTTCATCTTGTTTTTATATATGTTTTTGTCAACTTACAAAAAAAAACAAAAAAAAAATTTGAAAAATAAACAACACAAAAACAGAAATCAATAAATAAAACTAATCGCCCGGAATTAAACGGCTGTGGTTGCCTTCAACGTGAAGTGCGAAACGGGTCAAATAAATTACAAATAGCAATACATATTTTGGTTATACCTTGAGACTTATATATCGTAAACTGTATGGTCGAATCTAAGCTAAGTGGCTAAATGAGTCCGCGTGGCCACAGAGAGCACATGATGGAACTTAACGCTAAATAGAATCGCCTGGCTGCTCCGCCTGTCCTTTTGTCTCCACGTTTATTTTTAGACGACCTAAACACTAGACAGGATGCAGGCTGTGACAGGCTGCGGGGATGTAGGATACAAATCGATATTCAAACTAACAAAACTATACATATGTTCTTAAATTAAAACGCGTGACTTCCGCTGCGCCTACAAAAAAAAAACTACAACTACAATGCGTTCAGCATGGGTGTGTGTTGTGTGTGTGTGTTTGTGTGTGTTGCTGCTGTTGTTGTAGGGTGTGTGTGTGTGGGTGTGTGTCGACGACTGTGCGTTGCAGCCACATCCTCCGTCACAGTCACTGGCAGTGCAGTGTGTGGGCATTGAGAGGGGAGGGGGGTAATCGTGTGGCATTTGGGTTAAGAAAAAAATTGACTCTTAGACCCGAAGGATCTCGCACGCTTTGTTATAGCAAATGGCTATCCAATCGGGTTGCGTGGCACCCCATTGTATTTGATTGACTTCGCCTTCAGCAGCTGTATAGGCTAAAATTGGATCCTCAATTGCGCGTGGCATTTGTTGTATATCCCAGATCAGTGCTTGGTGATCATCACCGGCAGTGCAAATGTGACAGGAACTGCAAAGCGTACATAAAATACAATAAGTCAAGTCTCTCTGTATATTTGATTTGTTGCTTACCTATGCGGCGCCCACGCAATACCGTTGACGCACGCTCTGTGATTGCTCAGTCTTGCAACAGGTGTACAAGGAACACGAACATCTAAAATAATAACTTCGCATGAATCCATGGCAACCGTGGCCAAATAATTTGGATCCTGTTTGTTCCAGGCCAAGCGCAACAGCGCCGTATGCGCAGGATCCTAAATAAAGCAAAGAATATTGTAATGAAATTGATATACATGAAATATGAATGCATGTGAAGCGCACCTCATAGATAATGGTCGAGTGCTCCAGATGACGTAAATCAAACATGCGCACGGAGCCGTCAGCGCCGACGGATGCAAACATATCCCTGCCGCCGCCGGCGCGTGAAAATGCAATATCATAGACCTCCTTGTCGTGCGCTATCAGCTGCGTCTTCACATGCCCAGCGACATAGACGCGCGCGTGCGGCTGCCCCGTTTCCAGGCCCCATATTGTGCATGTTGTGTCTATGGATGATGTGCCAACCAGATTGGGATCCACCTCGTTCCAATCAAACGATGTTAGCGGCGCACAAAAGTCACTGTTCTTATTATTGTTTAGCACGCACTCCAAATGTGTATCCGGTTCACCGGCGCGCCACACACGCAAGTAATCACCGCTGGTGGCCAACAGATCCGGATAGATGCCTTTCGAGTCTGGTATCCACATGATTTTCGTTGTTGGATATGGATGGTCAAAGGTGCTGCGATAAGACAAAATAAGTTAAGTTGAATAATTGATAATGATAAGAACGATACGAGTATCTAGATTTTACAATATTTATGCGACATTGCTATATCTTCAAATACCTACTTACAGAAATCCACTATTCTAAAGTGCATCATTATCTTTTAGATTGGCATATGTACATATACATATATGCATACTTTTTACTTTCTAAATTTAAATCGAATTAGAGGAGCTATCTCCGACCACATCAATTTCATATAAATTCTTAAGCAGGACGATAATCTTACCTTTTAGCACTAAATTCGCTGGTATCCTCGTCCAGGCTAATGATTTGCACTTTGTTGTTGTACTCCTCGATGAAACTGCCCAGCGCAAGCCGGAAACGTTTGTCCGGCCGTACGCTCCAGTTCATGGAGTACAATGGCCATGGCGCCAGATATTTGTAGATTTCCTTGCGTTTGCCGGCGGTTGATGACATAACTGTAAGGCGAATATTACCCAAATGAGATTAGGGAGCTGTAAATTGACTTTAAATTCTTACCTAAATCCGTATGCGTGAGTTTGAGTGTGGAAGGATTAAAGAAGACAACTAGACGCAGCTTCTGGTTGCAATGAAAGAGTTATCCACTTTTATATAAGGCTTTCCCCAAAGGCTGGCTGAGAGAGGCGGGCGGGCAATGGGTGGTCGAAGGCAAAGCTGCTAAAAATGACGATGGCAATGCGGATGCGAATGCGGATGATGATAAATGACGAGACGAAATGGAAATTTCCGAAAAAATTAACAAAAAACCGCTGTACTCTTTGGTTTACTGTACAGAAGAAGAAAAATAAATTGGGAAACGAATTAGTGTACAAATTATATTAAATTGTCTGCTCAACAAGAAAACTTGCAGCCAACTGGAACGATTTTAAAACTATCAATATGGCACCAAAATATATAAGTAAAAAAAATAGACACTTACAAAATTTACATATACAAAAAATTATTCTCTAAAACTTGAAAAAAAATATACAAAAAACCAATACTTAAATATATATATAAAGTAATATTACATTTAATTGTTACAATAATAATAAAGACACACTTGAAAAATTCACATTAACTGAAACTTAATTACTCAAAATAATCATAAAATAACAAATACTTGATTATAAAGAAATGCAATTAAATTGTTATTGTTTTTATCTGATAGTGTTTTAATGCTTATTTGTTAAGATTTTAATAATTAAAACTAATTTATAATTTATTAGTATTTATATTTGCAGCGTTAGGAATCAAATTAAATGAAATAAAAATTAAATAAATTATATTTGTCTACTTTTAAGTAGTTTAACTTTAAGCTTAGTTTTTAGTTTTTGTTGTTGTGTTTTTGGCTCACTTCATTTTGTATGACGACGGCGCAGGCTAAAGTGTTGCCCACTTAGCCTTTTTCCGGTTATATTTAGCTATTGTTGCTATTATTGTCCCGGAATCCTTTAAATGTTGTTTAAAAATTGTTGCAACGGCACTTATGCGTAACTGAAAGATTTTAATTGATTAATATTTAATTGCAGTTTTCCTCGCTAAATATGGTATTATTTGCCAGCAGAAGTCAAAGCCGATTTTTTTGGCATTTTTATGCAAAATGCAAAAGTTGGCAACACTAAATGTAATGCGACGCGACAATTTGCGGCTGTGGACTTTTGTTTATTAATGGGTAAATACGGTTTAACGCACTGCACGAGCATTGGCAATGGCAACATTAGTTGCTTGTTTAACCCCGTTGCCATTTGCATTAATATTTAATTTATTTATAAACTCGTTTCAAAGCCTACAAAATTTTCACACCTGAACGAAATTTTCTCTCAAAATGTATATACACGGCGGTGTTGCCACTTTTTCTGCCGTTGGTGATGGCTCACTGCCGTCGATTATTTATGCTTTGATTTGAGGTGCGATTAAAAAAAGAAATTATATCGATAAGCATATGCGATGCAACCCTATATTTCGGTAGTTCGTTTGCAAAACTGACTCGCTCTTAAGTGAGTTCTGCGTGCTGTAGGCTGAAAAATTGCATATTAAAGCCAATAATATAAGTTATTACCAAGTAAAGAAGCACAGTTAGTAATTTATATGTGTATTACTGTGTGTGTGTTTGTGTGAGTGCTTGTGCGTGCTGCATCACAACGAATACTTATTAGCCTAGCGTCGCGTCTAAATGTTGCGTTTTATAAATAAATATTAACCCTTAAGCGACAAGATTGAAAATGTTTGCGTTCTAATGCTAAATTTACAAAACTTGCTCGTCGCTTTTTCCACTTTCCATTTTTGAGCAAGATATTTCACTTTGCGTAATTCGTACGTTGGTTGCTTGGCCGCATACATACATACATATATATGTGTGTGTGTGTTTGTGCTAGTGTGTCGCTGTCGCCAATATCAATAGTGCTATCTCTTTTGGGCTCGTGGAGCTTATAGGCCAGTCACAGCAGCACCACCTACCCCCCACCCCTCCCCTCAAACGGGAACGTGGCGACCGCCAGCTGTGTGTGTGTGTGTCTGCTTTTAAGCGCTTTTATAAATAGATTTGCCGTTTTATTTTATTTTTTGTTGTTGCTTTTATTATAATTATTTCGATTTTTGACGTGATTTTCGGCATCGTTGCCTTCGGAATGTGTGTGAAACTGAATGAGTTGTTGTTTTTGTGGCGTAGTTGCAGTTGTAGTTGTATTTATGAGCGAGAGATCGATATCGATAGTGTGACCATGTGTTTGTTTACGAATGTGTGTGTGAGAGAGTTTTGTGGCTCCCTCACACACACACTGTGAAACAGAATCAACGGTTTCCTCGGTTACAATGACATTGCGCGCCGTATAGGGCCGTAGACAGCCTGGCGGCGTCTTATACACACACACGCACGCACACACACATTAACATATACAACTTCACTATTACCGCATAGCTACCCCACTCACTAACACACATAAACCGGCAGTTGCATTGAGTTGTTGTTTTGTTATTTTGTAAACAAGTGAGATGACAAAATGTGTGGGAGAGGTTTGTGTGTGTGTGTATGTGTGTGGAGGGGGAATGGGTGGGGGGGGTATGTGTATGACATTGTGATAAATTTATCAAATTAGTAATAAGCTGTAACTGTATTTATGTATATTTGTCAGTCTCTTTCTTTCTCTCTCTCTCTCTCTCTCTCTCTCTCTCTCTGTCTCATTTATTTTGTATTAAGCAGCTTATCGAAGGTCATTTATTCTCCTCTCATTACAGTTTGCCTATTCTACACTGCAACAATAACGGGTCTTAAATGTAGCATAAGCAACAACAACAACCGCAACAGTAACCATAACAGTAACTAATCTATGTAAATAAGGAACAACTGCAAACGCCAGGTGACTATTGAGTGCGGCCATTTTACAATAATCACTCTCACTCACTTTCACTCTTTACCATTACAGCAATAATAATAACAGAGCGATCAACAATAACACTTAACAGAGCAACAAACTAACAGAAAGAGAGAGAGAGAGAGAGAGAGAAAGATAGAGAGAGCGAAGAACAGGACGCGCTCTGTTAATCAAAAAGAAGAACTACAACAATTATAACAATAACAAAATTGCAAACAACAATAGCAAAAAGAAGCGGCAAACTGGTCCGATTGAAGCGGTAGAACGCTGCTGCCACTAATATGCGTGTGATTTCGCCGCGTAGATCGTCAACGTCAGCAGCGGGCAGTGGCAGCATCTACGGCACAACAACATCGGCCAGCGGCGCTGGCAGCAGCGGCGTCAGCAGCAGCGGCAACAGCAGCAGCGGCGGCGCCACAAGCAACGGCTACCAGCGATACTCCAGCTCATATTGCGATCATCGCGGCAGCAGTCTAGCCAAATCGCAGCACTCATCATCATCATCAGTGACAACATCATCATTATTGCCATCCGGCAGCAATTATCGTTATCACAGCAACGTCAGCAGCAGCAGCAATTATCCCAGCTCCTATTCAGCATCAGAGTATACGCCACGTATAAACTCACAGCGGATTAGCCTTGGATCCGGATCCTCATCGTATTTGAGCGGCGGTTCTGGCGGCTCGGCTCTAAGCTCTACTGTCTATCGTAACAGCTCGTATCTAAACGGTTCAACCAACAATGATACAATTGCGTTCGGCCGATGCGGAGTGAGTCTTTTTATAACCATTAATTAATTGCTTTAGCCACACACCAAAAAACCAAAAAAACAAAAAAAGCAAACCCACATCCACTCTCCCCCTTTTTAGCCTAATTAAGTTTATTTTGATGTACATGCAAACATACCTTATACATTACATATACATCTATTATCTTCAATTTGGTGGCTGAACAGACATATATATATATATATATATATATATATATATATATATCCATACAAACATACATATATAGTATGTATGCTGGGCATATATACATTCATATATGTACATTAGTGTAGATCTCACATTTGAAGCTGGAACTTCTCTGGGCTTGGAACAACACACACATACAAAACATCCATACGCACACACACACACACACCCACACACACACACACCCACACACACCCACACACACACACACACACATGCACACTGAATCATTTGTATGTCAGTCTCTAGAGCTCATCTACAAGGGAACCCACCAACATTATAATCAAGGATACGTTTCATATACATATCGCTTAAATAGTTGACATATGTACATATATATATATATTTATATATATACATTTATCAAATGTTGTGGCTGTTCCGAAACTGGATTCCTTTTTGCAAATTTAAACCTATTGCACCCTAAAAAAAAAAATAATCGTTTGCTAAAAAGTAATGTCATAAATTGTATGAAATACAAAACTTTATTATAACTAAAGAGTAACTAGCTGCAAGAGCCTTAGACTATGTCATTAATTAAATGAAACTGTTCTTAATTAGAGCCTTAGAAAAATGCAAAACAACATAATGAAAACTACACGTTTTCATTTTAATTAATTAAAGTGTCGGAACAGTCCTATATATATTTATATATATATATGTATATATATGTTTTTAGTATCTGTCTTTAGCTGTGCGTGTCTACACATACATACACATGTGTGTGCGTATGTGTGTGTGTGTGTGTCTGTTTGTCTTTTTTAGCATATAAGACTATTTTTATTCAGCTTTGGCTGCGCATTTCATGTTTTGTGCATTGTCCAAAAGTCACAAGTAGCCCATGGCAAATAGTCTACACTTACCTGGTTGTAATCCACCAACCCCCCACCCCATCACACTCTACCACACTATTTACATATGTATGTATATATATATATGTTTATATGTTTGGTTAGCCACATATGACTATACATACATATATATTCACACAGGCACGCCCATGTTGGCTCTGCCTATAAGCATGGCCCTTACCGCTCCCCCCGCCCCCAATCCCCCTTTCGTTCGCCCGCTACACCCATGTACATACATACGTATTTACTGTTCTTTCTGACACTTGCTCGTTTGACAGTTTGGCGGGCATTTTGAAGTTGCATTTTCAGTTTGCTAACTTGTCATTTTATTTGCGTTGCTGTCGTTGTTGTTGTCTGTCAAGTGGCCCATATATACACACATAGAACATTTCAAAGCTGCGATAAGGCGGCATATGCGTCATGACCACAAACATAGACAACACCCAACCAACCAACCAACCAACCAACCACCCACTTTATCCACCCACCCCGCGGCAACGCGCCATGGCAATGGAATGTATTTCGCCAAGCCGAACCACTTGTTGGCACCGCTCCAACAACAACATCAAATGCAATTACAATAACAACAGGAACAAGAACAAGAACAACAAATGTGACTCGGCGCCCTTGTGCTATCTATGTATATGTACATACATACATACATACATATTCTTGACTTTTGTTGTTGGCATCGGCGGCATCAAAATTAAAAATTCGCAATATGTTTAATGTGATCATTTTGCATTGTTAGCGAGTGCGTTTAACTGTGTGTGTCTATTATTTATATATTTCTGACATTGTACAATGTATATACTGTAACTGTATTTACTATATCATACATATGTACATATGTATTTGTCATCAACATGCTAGAAATGAATGAGACCTATAGTCTGTGCCATCAACTGATTAATGAATATATCGCATGACTGACTCATCGACGTCGATAACAAATCGAAATTCTCCATTTTCGATTTGTGCAAGTCATCAGCAGCATATTTCGACATATGTATACTGGATCGTTTCTATTCACATGCACATGTGAACACATCTAAATGTAAATGTTATTTTCAATGTGACAGTATAAAAGTTCATGGGAAAAGTGATTCTGAGGTGATTAGTTTACTGCAACATACAAATATGTTAGTGCCGTATTCCCTATAAAAATGTGCTCCATAATTTTGTTAAAACTGAACCGATTTTCAAGCTCAAGGTTATTTCTTTCATGACATATCCCCTTTAGTTCTGCAGTTCAAGTTTTGGCATTTTTAAAAACTAAATTTTTCAGACCTTTTTCGAAAATATCACAAGGGGGTACTCTTACTCATTTTTGGAAATTTTGTTTTTAAATTTTAGAATCTTGAAATTTTATTTTTAATTGATTGTGGGTGTCATAATTAGTATAAAAAGTCAACAGAAAAGTTATGCTGGGATGGTTCATTTTTCTGTCAAAAATCATGACAAAAGTTACAAAAATGTTAGCTTGTAAAGTGCCCAAGACTTCAAATGTCCATAACTTTGTCAAAACTGATGATTCATGATTTTTCCTATCAATTATTTGTACATTTCAAACTTATGCATTTTTGAGTATGTAATTTTTTGCGAAAATGTGTACTTTATTGTATAATAATTTTGACAAAGCTCCGCATTCTATGCCTCACCGGGATAACAACTCGTAGTCATTATCATTAGGAGAGCGAATCTTGAGTATAACTACTTTTATTAGCTGTACTATAGATGTGGTATGACTAGAAAACAGCGGAGTTCATCAGAAATGTTGTCTTAATCAGTTGATGGAATTCATCAAAATTTTGCTCTGTATGCCTTATGAAATTGGAATATTTTATGCGAATTCGAATTACGCCCCGCGTTCTCATTTTCAAGCGTTCACTGTGTATGTAAACGCTCGCGTTTAAAGTCGCGCACAAAACGCGTTGACTTTCAAGTGGTTTATTTTTATATCCTTGTTACTCATTAAATGTTTTTTTTTTTGTGCTGTTGTTATCAACTCATTGTACTTTTGGTGTTTATTATATTTCTTATTATTTATTTTTTTGTTTTGTTTATTGTTATATTCAATTTTGGTTTGTGTTGCTGCCCATCATGAAACATATATAAATATGAACGTTGACCGTTAACCGTTAACCGTTACTGTTAATATCACAAACGCAACAAAATCGCATACAAAATCGTCACAACCATCTGTATAAATGTTTTCAACAATCCACGACACGAAAAACATTCGAAAAAAAACAACAACAACAACAACAACGACACTCACAGTTGCCGCGTCGAGCAAAGGGCACAACAACAACAACAGCAACAACGAATGGCGATGCACTAACAGCAAGCGGAACCGGAAGAAAAGATGATTACGCGTCATTGCATCGCCGAGATGCTGCTGCTGCAAGGAAGAATGATAGCAATAATAACAATAACAATGACAACATCAGTAGCAGCAGCAGCAACGGCAGCAGCAGCAGCAGCTCAAAACGTTTGCCCAGCTCACGCTCATCATCATCCCTAGCACATTTCGTTGCCACATCCGCGCTGGATATGTACGAAAAATACAGTCCGGCCAACTATAAACCCAACTGTGAACTTGCACGTTCCAGATCGGCGGTCAATGAAGCCGACAGCGATAATCACCGCAACAACAACAGCAACAACAGCAGCAGCAGTAGCAACAACGATAGCAGCACCACATGCACCGTTACTTTAGATCGGCCACGCAGCAGCCGCTATAGTCGTCTATATAGCAGCAGCAGCGATGCCGGCGGCGATACGGCTGCCAGTGAAACGTCACAGCTGCGACAACGCTCCGGATCCGGCAGATTTACGCTTAGCGGCAGCAACAGCAGCGGCGATGTGCCAACAGCAACATTTACGCTACGCAGCAATCGAACGCGACGCAGTGCAGCACAGGATGCAATAACAACAGCCGCAGCAGCAGCCGCAGTAACACCAACAACGACAACGACGACAACCAATGGACATGCCACATCGGAGGCAAGCAGCAATGGACTGGATGCCAAACTCAATGGACTCTCGCTGCTGTCGACGTCGCCCAAACGGAATGCCATCTACGATAGCTCCACTCTAACAGCAGCAACGGACACCACGGATGATGCAGCCAATCAGGGATCGGCGGCCCGCTCGAATGGCGATATTAATGGTGATGTGGATAACGCTGGCGATGTTAGTGCAACGGCAACAATGACGCTGGCCGAGAGCGCCGCGGCGCGCAGCAAGGTAAACAAACTACAGAGCTGTAAAAAACACATATCCAGGATAACACACGGATATATATATATATATACTATATATACTATATATCTAAGCAACTGACAGACAAATAATTATTTTGCAAACAATACTAATCGCATGCTAGAGTTGCCAAGCGCGTTTTGAGCTGCTGCCAAGCGATACTAATTCGAATTCATCGATAACAATCGATAAATCGGTGTGTTTGACATTTTTGCGTGCGGTGAATAAATGTTGCATTGTTGCTTTTGCCTTGCGCCCCATCTACCCAACCACCTCATAACCCCCATTTGATTAGGATTCTTTCTATTTTGTTGTAAGCTCCTTTGCGGTTATATATGTCTGTACATATATATATATTGTTTCTATTTCTTGCTCTGTGTTTTTCATATTTCCTTTGTTTTTTTTTTATTATTTTATTTTGTTGTTTTCGATCTGGCTTTTCTTTGTTATTCGTTTTGTGGCTAAACCGTTACCCGCATTTTGCAATTAATCGACTTACATCTATATATATATGTATATGTATTTCTATATATTTTTAGCTAAACTATTGCAGATCGCGTCCCCTTTAAACTAACCACACTAACTCACTTGTTTCAAAATCAAGTAACTCAAAAACCTAACGAAGGCAAAAAGAAAACAAATACCATATAACTATTCTCCCTAGAGCAATCGAAACCAAAAAAAAAAAAAAAAAAATCGATATATATATATATATATATGTATGCATATATACATTGATTGAAATTCTAGCTCAGAGAAAGAATCGATGAAACAGATTTAGGCAGGCGATCCAAACAGAGTTCAAAGAATCAACACAGATATATATATATTTTCAAATTTTAGTTTAACGTAGTCGTTTGTATCTTCAAACAGTCCAAATAAATGTGTGTAAGTTAGTTTTCAAAGTATGTATTTTTGGTAAGCGCAGCACAACAAATTCAAATTCGATAGCAGAAAAAAAAACCACAATAACAGTAACAACAAAATACCTGCATAAAAAAAAAGAAGAAACGGCAAAAATAATATAAAAAAAAAAACAGAGAAAAAAACATTAAAAAAATAAAATTAAAAACAGAAATTATAACAAGCGGCAACACATAGCAAGGAATACAGAAGAAAAGAAGAAGACGAAGAAGAAGAAGGAGAAGAAGAAGCAGAAGGAGCAGCAGCCACCACTGGACAAGGAGCTGTTGAATGATGTTAGACATTAAGAAAACCAGAGGATTCCATAAGATTCCAGCGTCCAAATTGCAGCGCGAGGCAGCGCCAGCGGCAGCGACAGACAGCCAACAGCTAAAAAGCAGCAGCAACAGTAGTCAGCAGCAACAGCAGCAGCCACATCAGCAGCAGCAACAACCACAAACGCAAGCGACGTCATCACGCAACGCCAAATCATTGAAATCCAGTGGCGGCAGCGGCGTTGGTGCTTCTGGCCAGAAGCAGACGGTAGCGCTCAAGAACGGACCCAGCTGCAGCAACGGTCGCTCAGCGGCAACAGCTGCTGCCGGCGTCAATCCTGTGCGTACGGCCAATCAGTCCTATTTTCTCTTATCCAGCTACAAGGATCCCAACTTTCTTCAGGCCGAGTGCGAGCTGGCGCATGCCCAGGTGACGCCCAAATCGACGCCAGCGGGCAAAACGCACAGACGCAACAAGCACGGCGAGGATCACAAGAATAACAACAACAACAACAGCCACAACAACCACAAGGCAACAGCAACAGCTGGCGGCATTGGTGGCACTGCATTGAATGACATGCGTCGACCGACAACGCAACTCAATGGCAATCAAGCGGCCGGCAACAGCAGCAGCAACAGTCGTACAGCAACAACAGCAACAGCTGCAGCAGCAGCAGCAACAACAACTGGGACAACAATAGCTGGCAATAACACAACCGTCCACAGGATCGATATCAAGTATAGCCATAGCAAATCTGTGCCACAGCAAGTAAAACCAACTGTTGCAGCAGCAGCAGCAACTGCAACAACAACATCGACAGCAGGTGCTGGCCGACTTGGGGCTGGCAAGCTGAAGCCGCTGGTGCTGCAGTGCAACAACAATCCGAGCGCCATGAATGGTCACAGCAGCAGCAACGGCAACAACAATAATAACAACAACAACGGCAGCGGCAACCATAGCAGCAGCAACAACAACAGCAGCATGCAGCGACAGCAGCAACACGATGACATTAGCTACATTGATAGCGACGAGACGCCCACAAGCACAGCAGCAGCTGCCGCAGCAGCAGCCGCCGCCGCCGCCGCCGCCGCCGCCGCCGCCGCCGTCGCAGCAGCAACAGCCAACGCAGCAGCAGCAACTGGCCAAAAGGTGGCCAACAACATTTGCTACTTCAAACCGATAACGCCGCCAATGCAGCTGCGCAATCTGACCAGCAACGATAAGCCAATTGGCCACCGCTCGGTGCGTCCCAAATCCACAATCCTCTCGTTCACCAATTCCAATTTTGCGGCCAGCTATGAAAAGTTTAACAGCTACAAGCACATCAATGGCGAACATCGGCCCAAGGAGCGGGAACGTGAGAGGGAGCGGGATCGGGATCGGGAAGCTCGAGAGACGGCCAGCGGGACAACTGGCAGCAATGTGCGACGCTACGGCATCGATTCACATGGCATACAGGCATCCATTGAGAAATTTAACAATCTCAGCGAACAGAAGCGACAGCCAACGCAGCACACGCGCAACCATGCGACAAGCACAGCAGCAGCAGGTACAGCAGCGGCGGCGGCAACAGCAGCTGCAGCGGCGGCAGCAAAAACGACTGTGGCAGCTGGAGTTGCTGCAGCAGCACTGGCAGCATCGGCGGCAACAAGCACCGGCAGCAGCAGTAATCTACAGCAGCGCTACAGCAGCGATATGGATAATGCACGTATTGCTGCCGGCTATAGCAGCTCGCTAACGCGTGCCGCATATCGCACATCCAGCACCAGCAACAGCAACAACACCACCGGCAGCAGCAACAGCAACAATGCTACGGCCACCGTGACGCCCATTAGCAAAACGGCAACACGCATTGCGCACGGACTTTTGGCCAAGGCGGCCACAAATCCGGATGGTGGCACAGCCACGGCAACGGCAACGGCAATGGCAATGGCAACATCAACGTCAACTTCCAGCAGCCATAAGGTAAATCATCATCATCATCATCCGCACAGCGATGCGTCGGCGGTTGTTGCGTCTGCCACCAACATTATTACCACCAACACCACCAACACCAACACCACCACCACCAACACCACCAACAACAACACCACAACCAACTCCTCCTCCTACTTCTCCTCCGAATCCGCCAGCGTCGTCAACGTCAGCGCAACAGCCAGCGATATCGTAAGTGGCGCCCAACTTTCTTTCTACGGGGCGCGCTCTCCTTTCTCTATCTCTTTCTATCTTTCTGTCTCTCTCTCTCTCTCTCTGTCACTCTCTGTCACTCTCTCACACTCTCGCTCTCTTTCTCTCATATCGTGTGTTTCAGTTTATATAGTTTAACGGCTGCATTCTTTAAGTAGCTACATCACCAACAACAAGCACCAGATCACAACAGTATCCCGTCTTAAGTTGCCCGCTAAAAAACATCACTTAACGTATATATATAGTATATTGTGCGAATTATTATTGGTTTTGTTTATTCTGATGAAATATGCAATCGAACTCTACTTAAAGCTAAAGCTACGCGGCCTAAGGCGAATGTGTATATTTTTTTTTATTTTTTTTTTTTTTTTGTGAAAACCAACGTGTATTTTTTTTTTGTTTGGTTCGTTTTGCCTTTGTTATCGGTATCGAATATCGATAGTTGTTTCTATTGGTTTTTATCTAACCCTCTCCCCTGGCAGCACTTGCATTAATTTTTATGTTTCGCTCATTATTGTTAAATTGCGTTTCGCTTTTATTTTTGTTTTGTTATGTTTTATTTAATATTTGTTATGTTTGCATGTCTTGTTATTTTACCTGCCATACGCACTTACTACAGACACACACACTCACCACACACCACTCACCACTCAATACTCACCACTCGCTCAATACTTACCACTCGCTGAATACTTACCAATCGCTCAATACTCACTACTCGCTCAATACTCACCACTCGCTCAATACTCACTCACCACTCGCTCAATACTCACCACTCGATCAATACTCAACACTCTCACAGCAATATGAACGCCAAGCAATCATTCAATTAGACAATTTCCACATATGCATCCATTTTCTAACGATCGATTGCTCGCTGCTTTTAAAACTAACTAAACTGTAAATTATGGCATTTGCATTTTGCATTTAATATACAGATAATATATATATACAGATATACAGCTTTATATGTATAGATATAGATATATCGATAAATTGTAATTCTATTTCGTGCAGGCGGTACGCAATGCCACAAGCAGCGGTCGCTCCGTGCTGCCACCTGTTTCGCCAACGTCCAGCCGGAATTGGGATCGGGACAGCGGACGGAGCAGCAACAGTGCCACATTCTCTTCCATTGGCACATTGTCGGCGCTGAGCAACAAGCATAATAACGTCGACGATGGCTACAAAAGCTCCCGTGACGAGAAGTTCGAGGGTGAGTAATCGTAAAGCTATCGACATGATATCAACTATTTGTTCTTATGTTTAAATATGTAAGATCCCAAAAACTGTTCGTGCCTTCTCTGTCAGACGATATTTTCCAAATTACTAAAAAATAAACCAAGTAGTCTATGTCACGGCTTTATTCAATTTGAATCAGTTGACACATCCAGTTAAACCTAATTAAATGGAAATACCTGAACAGCAATAAAAACACACAAAAAAAAAAGTGAAAATGCCTGCATTAAGTCGGACAAGAAGGAGGCAAATCAGAAACACGCCATCCGAATTGGGGAGTGCCTATTGGGCCACGCCCAGTTAGCTATAATCTATCAATTGTCTATAAATAATAAACTGAATTGTTTCGTCCCCATGCCCACAGGTCTATGCGGTCTGAGAAACATTGGAAACACTTGCTTCATGAACTCGGTCATCCAATGCCTAAGTCACACAACTGAGCTGACGCGCTTCCTTCGCGAACATCATGCCAGCGGTTCGCGCTCCACAACCTCCAAGGATCAGCTAATACTGACAGGTGATTGTTACCTGTAACTATACTGTTACACAACTACTATGCTGTTGACCGCGTACAGTAACCCCTAGTTTTACTTTAGCTACATACTAATTTGCATTTGAATACAAGTGATTAGATGCAGTGAACAATTATAGAAAGAAACATTACATGATTCTGTTATAACACTTATTGATCATTTACAGAATTTGCCAAGCTTATACAGGAAATGTGGACAAGCAATGTGCACAGTGTGACGCCCATGGAACTGAAGCGAGCCTTTTCGACAAAACATCGCATGTACAGCGATTACAATCAACAGGATGCTCAGGAGTTTTTGCGTTTCTTCCTAGACTCACTGCACTCGGCGCTTAACTCAGGCGTCAAAGGGGAAATGCTTAAGATTGATGATAATCTCAGGTAAGCACGAATGCAGCTATTATTTAAGTGATCTTTAGCATACAAATCAAACCCATTTCATTGCAGTGACAACAAGAAGGCCGATCTGACTTGGGAGTGGTATTCCCGTCATGAGAATTCCCTGATACGCGACCTGTTTGTTGGTCAATTAAAGAGCACTCTGAAGTGCACTGCCTGTAGCAATACTAGCGTTACCTTTGACCCGTTCTGGGATTTGAGCGTGCCACTACCATCCTTATCCCGCTGCAAATTGGAGTCGTGCCTAGATCTATTTATACGCGAAGAGGTCCTTGATGGAGACGAGATGCCCACATGCTCCAAATGCAAGACACGCCGAAAATGCACCAAAAGCTTCACCATACAGCGTTTCCCCAAATACTTGGTGATACGTAAGTGCAAACTCTTTCTCTATGTATATAATTGTCGGTCCTATTTCAATTACAATATTCGCAGATTTAAAACGCTTCTCAGAGACGCGCTGGAGCAAGCTATCGAATATCGTTGAGTTTCCCACAGGGGATCGTGACCTCAACATGGCCTCATATGGCGCCAACACAAATTCGAATGTGAAATATTCGCTCTATGCGATCTCTAATCATATGGGTGAGTCCCAATCTTTTATTCCACAAACTGCATTAACTTGACTCTATATCTTTCTCGGACTTTCAGGCTCAACAGCTGGAGGTCACTACGTGGCAGTCTGTAAGCATCCAGTCTCACATAAGTGGCATGAGTTTAATGACAACAGGTACTGTAATTTATAATTAATTTTAATTAATCAAATTATATTCTAATGCTCTATAAATATTAATTGCAGTGTCAGCGATGCTGTATCTGAAAACTGTCTCGTTTCATCCAGTGCCTATATTTTATTCTACGAACGTGCGTAAGGGCTATCTTCCCAAAACTACCAGCAGGCGAACAAAACAATAAGGACTAACCAACGACACCGGAAACAACAGGAAAGTTAGGAAACAACATCAGAAACGGCTGCAACAACAAGTGGACCGAATCATCAACAAAACAATACAGCAAAAACAACAGCAAACGAAACAAAGTGCTACAAATAACAACACCTTCAAAATGAACAACCACAAACAAAAAACCACAAACTAAACTTCCGCAGAGCACCTTAGTATATGTTTCGTAGAATTTTGCAATAATGCAAATTTAACTATAAACTAACTCAACTGCAATTTAAACCGAGCAACACCAATTGCTTGTTGGTCATCGTTGGTTGGATTGAGGCCAATGATGTATATAAACGATGGCTAACCTTAAACAAAAATCTGCAAGACGAACATCAAGGAAAAACTACAAAATATAAATTGAATTATAACATTTGTGCAACACCCCCTTTTGGCAAACCAAAACAAAATGAAAACCAAGAAGACTCAACAGAATAATACCATACACAACACACACATTAATAACACCAGCAGCAATATACCATCAAACTATTGCTTATGCTACAACAACAACACAAACACACAAAGAAACAGCTACAACGCAACAAAATTGTTATTTATACAAAATTTTGTCTTGCATTTCTCTGGCATATAATTAATCAGTTCTTTCAACGTCATTAGCAAAATTTTGACCAGTTTTCATTTGAACACACAACAGCACGAAGGAAAATTGTACAATAACACATAATAGAATCGATTATGTATAGTATATATGTACAGTCGAACGAACCAATTGCCAATTTAAAGCAATAGCAATTGTTGCGTTATATTGGTTTGCCAAAACACGTGTCCTGTGGTTGTGTAAAAAATAAATAAATTTAACACTAAAACAAAAAATGCAAAAGCGTTTAACAAAACAAATACTAATTGGAAATTCACCATAACTGATGCAATGTATATCATCAGTATATGTTTCATAAAATGTGGTACAACTAATGGCAAATGATAAAATCTACAAATATAAATATCAGAAAATAAGGGGGGAATATAGGGGCGCTAAGCAGCGCAGCTCCATAAACAAACACACACAACTCAACAACACACTCACTGAGAAAACCACATGCAAAAAGACGAAGCTTTTAGCAAATGAATAGTTATAAATAAATAAAACTGAAACCTGACACAACAAAAACAAAAACCAAAACAAAAAAAAACAACTAAAGCAAATGGGAAATGGAAAATTTGGCGTGAAGTGCAAGAAACCAAACAAAACTAACTGAAGCTGCATTGTGAAACGTACTTATGATAAATGCTAGCAGCTAATTATAAATTATAGTGATTGAGAATAGCACGAGAAACACCAAGCATCAAGAAAAACCTCAACATATACAAAACTGTTCAACCCTATGTTCGATTTCGTTCTGACACCAAGCAATCCAATCCAATCCAAACCCCCATTCAATGCAATTCAATTCAACGTTCAATTGAATATCAAACTAGTCTCAAAGTAATATATATCGTATCTACATACGATCTACTTAATGTCCACCATATATGATACATTTATATGGCGGTACGGAGAACCTTGTTTATTATTATTACATATATATATATATATAAATATATATGCAATGTTTTTTTTTTTTTTATTTATTTTATACATATTTATGTATTTTAGTTGAAATGCTTCCGTGTCACCGATCCTCCCACCCCGCACACCCTCACACGCACATACATAATTGCTATGGCTACCTATTTTGTTGCCTCTTTAATTTTATATAATTTATTTATTTATTTTTTGTATTGTATTTAATTAAATGATATATAAACAACACACATATACACACAACAGCAACACTGAGCAGAAACCGAAGTAAATACATATGTGTACATAATGCAACTTGTTTCCACAAAACAAGCGACAAACCAGAAATATACTTACCTACATACTACGTACTACTATAACTAAAAAAAAAAACAACAACACAACACAGAAACAGTGAAACTTTCACACACACATAGACACACACACACACTCACACACCTACACAGAGCAAACAAACTAAAAAACAAGACACATTATTTATTTATTTGTAAAAGAAACAACAACAACAACAACTACTACTATATATATTTTTTCTGGCTTAACTATTAGTTACAATTATAATTGTTGGATATTTTACTAACGTTACAAACAAAAAACAAAAAAACAAAAAAAAAATAAAACAACAAAAAAATGATAACGAAATATAAAATGCAAAAACAAAATCGAATCAAACTGCGTTTTCTTATTGACTCTAAAGATAAATAATGTTTTTATCACGGTATATATGTTTCTGATCTAAGCTATGTAACGGTGTTGTCAAATGATGATCACAATTGGTAAGTTGAAATATTTTAGTAAACACTTTTGTCACAAGAGCTCTATATTTATTTACTTACATATATTAAAACCTGATGATAATATCATTTCAATTTTGATTAAATATAATCTGATTGTAAATAGTCAAGTACATTTTTGTGTTGATGCTTTTAAAACCGAAATATATCGCCAACAAAGCAAACGAAAAGCCGATCAATGATCACTAAAATATTAACTTAGTCAAAACACGAGGTGTGCACAAGTGAGATAGCACGATGCGCAGACAAATACCTATATATATACTATATGTATTTAGTGTTTATTTATCAACACGTATGCGTTACAAAAACGAACTGCTTGCCAGCTGATTTTAATATATATATAAATATGTACTATGTATGTATATTGCGAAAGAGGGGAATGAGTTTGCGCAATTACTTAATTAATGGCTAATTGATGAAAATAAAAAGGCAAGCTGTTTTTTTTTCGTTTTATACCAGTCAGGTTTTTCATTTTTGATAACTTTTTAAATTACATTTATAAAATATACTACACTTGTCTGAGGCTGCCTTACTTCTGGATGCATGTATATGATAGTGTGTGTGTGTGTGTGTCTGTATGTGTCTGGTGTGTGTGTGTGTGTGTTTGAGTACGTTGTTCCTTGGCATGCGACGCAACAGCAACGGCAACGATTTCGTAACTAACAAAAACGATGCAAATATGTTAATTACAAAATATATGTTGTGTGTTTGTATGAAGCATGAAAGGATGTGTGTATGCCTCGATTAAACTGCGGCAGCTGCGTTTCAACGTGAGTGATCCGATCCGGTTGATGTGCACAGATGCGTCTGGGGCAATATAAGTGAATTCCCACAGACGACGTTGGCATATCAACAGTTTTGAAACAGTTTTTTTTTTAACAATTAAGAAATACAACTAGCCAACAGAACGCCGCATGACAATAAGCGACAACGACAACAGGCGGCGACGAGGTGGGCGCCCAGTCAGCAGCAATCATTTGTGATTCTCATCTTTATTGGTCTTGGCACTGGCACGTGTTGCCTTTGTGTCCTCATACATTTTCATCAACTGACTCTTGGTGGGCATCGGCTTGATGTGACCCCATTGCACCAGATATTTAATGGACACCGTTGTGCAGCCTACAAAAGCAGTATATGTATATCATATATACTATATATATTTAAATGTATTTGCTAGTTATTTGTAATTACCCAAGGTGAGTGCGTAGCGAACGGGCGTGGCAACCTTATAGCACAGATAGGCAATGGCATAGTGGCCCATATCGGAGCCCTGCACCTTTTCAATAATGGTCTCGCTCAGATGCAAATAATGCAGCAAACCAGGCACATCAACGCCGCTGTGGATTGCATATGAATTGTTTATTTATTTATTTCATGTGGACAAATAAAAAAATGTTAGTAAATAGTTGTTTTTTGAGCACAAATAAAGTTAGATGAAAAAATTAAAAGCGAGAGCGAGAGGATTCAGTAGACCATAAATTGGAAACATAAACAGAGCGAAAAGAAAAAGATAATGGAAAATCTTTGACCAGGAGCAGGGAAATAGTATTCACCTAAACGTGGTCAGAGATCTCACGTAGATATACAAGGATAGAACATGTTCTTATAGAAAGAGAGAGCTGTCCCGAAATATGTATTATATAATTTGCAAAGTACACGTAGAGTGCATGAAAGTAAAAGGAAGGGGACAAACGTTCTAGTGGGTTTACTAAAAATCGGAAAGTTTGGGCGACTTAATAGAAAAGAGGAATCTATGTCGAGAAACATGACAGCAAACGGATTACATTGCGATCCCAGTAGCCGCTGGACAGACTCAATTCGATGTTCTATTGAATGCTGGGAGAATTGTTTGTTTTGTAGCTTACCTCTTTGATAGATAATAGAAGCCGCCAAACCAGCCGATGGATGTTATGACATGCACCGGTATTAGCACATACCAATACTGCTTATACATGTGCTTGAACTTGGCAAATAGACCCATATTGGCCGCATCCCCAAACAGTTCACTATTCGTTGTGGACACCGAGGCCGTCGATGAGGACTTGGTGTCCGTTTTGTTGGCGCTGCTGGCACAGTGTGTGGAGGACTTGGTGCTGATACGTGCATAGCTGCGATATTTTGTGACGAGCAGCGGTGACAGGATTCCCGTCGTTGCTCTGGCTAAAGGCAATGTGCTGGTTGTTGCTGCTGTTGTTTCACTTGTCCATTTCGATGTGGCGCTGAGGCAACGTGCTACATTCGAATTGAGGCCCACGCGAGGCCGGGTAATGTGCGTCAACGCACGAATGCAGACAGCGCCGCTGCCGAAGCCACTGCCGCTGAGCAGGCGGGTTAGCAAACCTACCGTTACCATTGCTAATTAGCTAAATTCCTTGCCACTTTCGTTCTCTATCCCTCGCTCGCTCGCTCCCGTTCAGCTGTTAACAGAAATTTTTAGTTATATTTTGGGATATTTTTTCTTGACTTTTATTTTAGTTGTTTTCAGACAAACTGTGCTGAGAATTCATCTGAAGCAACGTTTGCCTGTGTATTTGATTTTGTCAAATTTGTGATGCTTTCAGCTTTTCTCCAGACACACACTGAGTTTTTAGTTTTTTCTAGCCAAGCCGGCACAATTACACCTGCTGATTAGAGATGTGCACGTGACTAAATATATAATAAAGTCACGATCAGGTTAAATGATTATTGATTTAATGTCGAAAAATTTATTAGATTTATGAATTACAAAACTTTGAATTAAATTTATATAGACAATTAAAGAATAAGGGTAACAACTAAACAAAATTCCACTCTCGAAAATGATGCTCAAATTTCAATTTTATTTATTTAATATATCACCTTTGTTGTTAGCCTACACATTTTTTTAATTGCGAGTAATTGGTGTGTTTTGTCTTCAGCAAAATAAATTTAGATATATAAGCATATATGTATAGAAATGAGCTAAGCCAAACTAACCACAATTTGTTATCCGCTCACGACTTTGCTACTCACGATGCCCAAACTAAAAGTTGAAGGCGCTGCCAGAGTATGCCAAAAATTAAAAAAAGCTGTGCCAAAGCAGCTGCTGCGACCGCAACACGTGTTCAAGTGCGTTGGCAACGCGAACAAAAAATCATCTTATCGATATATCGCTATTTATTGTATACGACTCAACATTTCAATTTGCTCCCGTTTGTGTGCAAACATTATTTCGATTGTTTTTGATTTAATTATTGGCACTTAACTCGCAGCCGGGAACTCTGTTAGGCATGGCCACTGCAACTGGTGAATTGTCCAAGAAGTAAGTAATTCCAATTGTTAAGTTTATTCCAAACACAAAGTGAGGTTAAGTTGAACTGCTTACTTGGTAGATAGATACATATATAATTAAAATGTTTGCACGCGGCGCTTTGAGGCAACTAATGCTTTTGTCATCACTGAAGTTGACAACTGCCCGATTACACCATGTCAGCCAAATGCAGCTAGCGCCGAGTAAAAACACAAAACTGTTGGTAACCCAAGAAAAAAATTCACATGGATTTCAAATCCATCTGATTTTTGTACTTCCCCCTTTTGCAGTGAGCTGAAACGCCGCCTGAAGGCTGAGCAGAAGGCCAAGGAGAAGGCAGAGAAGGCGGAAGCAGCTCCTCCTGTAGATGGGCAAAAGAAGAAATCTGCCGCTGAGCTGGAGGAGGAAATCTCACCAAATGAATACTTTAAACTAAGATCAGCTGCCGTTGCGGAATTGAAGCAATCGCCGGCAACTCATCCGTATCCACATAAATTCCATGTGAGCATCTCGCTGGAGAACTTCATTGCCCAATATGCTAAGCTCAAGGATGGGGAGACGCTCGATGCGGTCACTGTGAGCGTTGCTGGACGCATTCATGCCATACGCGAGTCCGGCGCCAAGCTCATCTTTTACGATCTGCGCGGCGAGGGCGTCAAGCTGCAGGTGATGGCCAGCGCCAAGTCATACAAAAGTGAGGAGGCCTTTGAGCCGGATACGGCCAAGTTGCGACGCGGTGACATCATTGGCGTTAACGGGCATCCCGGCAAGACCAAGAAGGGTGAACTGTCCATCATGCCAACGGAGCTGAAGCTGCTGTCGCCATGTCTGCACATGCTGCCTCATCTGCACTTTGGGCTCAAGGACAAGGAGACACGCTTTCGCCAGCGCTATCTGGACCTAATCCTCAACAACAGAGTGCGCGAAACCTTCCAGACACGCGCAAGGGTAAGCCACATCATATACCACATCATATGTAGGCATAATCGGCAGGGCCATTTTTCATAATAAAGTAACCTTCTGTTGGTAATGCCCATATTTATTGTATAAACTTTCAATCTTTCGCAGATCATTTCGTATGTGCGCCAGTTTCTGGATCGCCTGGGCTTCCTGGAGATTGAGACGCCATTGATGAATATGATTGCTGGCGGCGCGACCGCCAAGCCATTCGTCACACATCATAACGAACTGAAAATGGATCTATTTATGCGCATTGCGCCGGAGCTGTATCACAAAATGGTTGTTGTTGGCGGCTTGGATCGCGTCTATGAGATCGGTCGTCAGTTCCGCAACGAGGGCATCGATCTGACGCATAATCCGGAGTTTACCACATGCGAATTCTACATGGCGTATGCTGACTATAACGATGTAATGGAGCTTACCGAGCAAATGGTTTCGGGCATGGTCAAGGCCATACATGGCTCATTTAAAATCAAATACCATCCCGATGGGCCAGATGGTATCGAACATGAGCTGGACTTTACGCCACCGTTCAAGCGCGTCTCCATGATCAAAACGCTCGAGGAGAAGCTGCAGGTCAAGTTTCCCCCGACCGATACCTTCAACACTCGCGAGACCAACGAGTTTCTGTCCCAACTGTGCGCCAAGCATCAGGTGGAGTGTCCGGCTCCGCGCACCACGGCCCGTCTGCTGGACAAGCTGGTCGGTGACTTTATCGAGGAGACATGCATTAATCCGACATTCATTTGCGAGCATCCGCAAATCATGTCGCCACTGGCCAAGTATCATCGCAGTGCGCCTGGTCTCACCGAGCGCTTTGAGCTCTTTGTGGCCAAAAAGGAGGTGTGCAACGCGTATACGGAACTGAACGATCCCGTCGAGCAGCGCGCACGTTTCGAGCAGCAGGCCAGCGACAAGGCCGCCGGCGATGACGAGGCTCAAATGGTGGATGAGAACTTTTGCACGGCACTGGAGTACGGTCTGCCACCCACCGGTGGCTGGGGCCTGGGCATTGATCGACTGACCATGTTCCTAACCGACTCCAATAACATTAAGGTTTGTTTGAAATCAGCTTTGTTGTCATTTGCTTCTTGATGCTTACTCTGATTTAATTTGCAGGAGGTACTGCTGTTCCCTGCAATGAAACCCGAGGATGCCAATCGCACACCGGCAGCTAATTCAACCGATGTGTAACAAGAAATCAGAATCCTTTGCCCAACTACCCAACCTCACACAATAGTCATGTGTGTTCCAGTTATTCGCGCTGTTTAATTTATGCATTAAATAAAAAACGTATTAGCTTCACATTTCAAAGAGCTTTCATTTGGCGCCATGTTCCAGTCCCGGAACTAGAGCTTGATGGTACCATAGATATGTAACCTTTGGATATGACTGGTCTTTCTTCTCAGAAATAAATATATTTTGAATCATAAATGTATCATACCAGAACGCAGAAAGTTTTTAAAGCCAAATATAATTGACAAGTTAATTATTCTCAATAAGAGTACATTTTCCAATTGATGTAGCATTCAATAATAATATAAGGCCTATCGATGGCGCTATCAATGTCATCGATGTTTTATTTTGAAACCATCGATAGACGCACCACCATAGATTTTTCGCCGGCTGTAACAATAACGCCGCATTTACGTGCGCTGTTAAACTTAACACCCGCTGTTAACTTTACGTTGTGTTAACGTTTGTTTGGTATTTATACACGTAAACAATTAGATTTTTTTTTGTAAAAAGTATTTTGTTGTAAATATATGTATACATAGTAAATAAACATACAAAATATGATACACAGCCTGTTCATAGTCAACAGCGTCGGGTAAGCAGAACAGACAAACTGTAACATGTTATTACCATATGGAAAGTATTAGAAATAAATATTATTATAATTGTAAAATGCAGCGAAGTATTTCTGGAGAAGCACTGGCGCTCCGTTGTCTCCCGCTCCGTTTGCGAATACTTTCTCGATGCACAGCGTGCCGCACCATATGTAAGTTTTCCATAGCCTGCACCCATTCAAAAAGAGGTATCTTATTACTATTACCATAGTATATACATTTGTATGTATATGTATAAACAGATATAACTGTGAATGAATGGGTACAGGGTTTCTCCTAGTCGTACACTCTCAACTACAGCACTCTTCCTTTTTGTTGTTGCAGGATGTGCCGCCCGTGATTGCCACGCCCCATTACTATCTGATCATCGTGCAGCGGGAGACCGTCTCATTGGTGGCTGCCTGCAAGCAGGAGGTGCCTCCGCTGTTTGTCATCGAGTTTCTGCATCGCGTCGTTGACACTTTTCAGGACTATTTCGGCGACTGTTCCGAGGCTGTGATAAAGGATAACTATGTGGTCGTCTATGAGCTGCTCGACGAGATGCTCGACAATGGCTTCCCCCTCGCCACCGAGAGCAACATACTTAAGGAGCTCATCAAGCCACCCAACATATTGCGCACCATTGCCAACACCGTCACCGGCAAGAGCAAGTTTGTCTCGATCTCACCTAATCCCATTTACCATGTCTAACAAGTCTCCCCTTGCCTTGCAGCGTTAGCACCATCCTGCCCTCGGGCCAGCTGTCGGCCATTCCCTGGCGACGCAGCGGCGTGCGTTACACCAACAACGAGGCCTACTTTGATGTCATCGAGGAGGTGGACACCATCATCGACAAATCCGGCTCCACGGTATTTGCTGAGATCCAGGGCCATGTGAGTGGGAACTCAAGCCTTCTATATATTTATGCATGAAACAATTTGTGCTGACTGAAAGCTTAAGAGCACGGATTTGACTTAAAGTTTCCATTGAGTCCCGAATTGAGGGATACAGTATATATCCTCATTTTCAGAGATCTACAAGTAATGAAAGAGATCTACAAAGTTGAAAATGAGGATGAAAAACTGTCCGATTTTTAAAAAGTCTGCATAAAATAGAAACCGATTTTAAAATATCCAATCCACTGGTGGAAAATTAGAGATGTACTAATATGCATATCAAATATCTTCCCTATGCTTAGATCGACTGCTGCATTAAGCTGTCTGGCATGCCCGATCTGACGTTGTCGTTTATGAATCCGCGTCTCTTTGACGACGTCTCTTTTCATCCGTGCGTGCGCTTCAAGCGCTGGGAGGCGGAGCGTTTGCTCTCCTTTATACCGCCCGATGGCAACTTTCGTCTGATGTCGTATCACATTAGCTCCCAATCGGTGGTCGCCATACCCATCTATGTGCGACACAACTTTTCGATTAAAACCGGCGAACAGGGTCGCCTCGAATTGACGATTGGGCCACGGAACACACTCGGGCGCACTGTGGATAAGGTTAAGCTGGACCTAACGTTGCCCAAGTGTGTGCTCAACTGCGTGCTGACGCCCAGCCAGGGCAAGTATACGTTCGATTCGGTGAGCAAATCGCTCTCCTGGGATGTCGGACGCATCGATGTCTCCAAGTTGCCCAACCTACGCGGCTCGGTAAGCACCGTACGGCCCCAAAGCTCAAACCCTAACTAATGTGGCGGTTTTTTGTTTTCTGGCTTACAGGTTTCCATAATGCCCGGCGGCGCCAACATTGATGCCAATCCGTCCATCAATGTGCAGTTCCAAATCTCACAGCTGGCCGTCTCCGGCTTGAAGGTCAATCGATTGGATATGTATGGCGAGAAATATAAGCCCTTCAAGGGCGTCAAATATTTAACCAAAGCGGGCAAATTCCAGGTGCGCATGTAGCTGTAGCATGCCCCACACGCCCCAGCCTCGCCATGCCGCGCCCCTCGACTCAGCTTTAATTAAGTGTAAACACAAAAACAACTAAAACAACAACTAACGAATTATTAAGTATAATGTTGAACATATGGTTATGGCTGTACGGCTATTTCTATATTGATTATTATAACTATTACTATTTTATTTTTAATGATTATATATCCATTAAAAACTGTATGTAAATCGATGCAAATAGTGAACGATCTTTGATTTTATGCAGTCCGCTATTGATGTCCATCCCTGAGATCTGTAAGTTATTATAGTTTAATTATATTAAAGATATACATACATATATAAATATATGAAAAAATAAATTACTTTTTAGTTATTTCTTGCTTGCATTTGTATACCCTTACCGAAGATATTATAATTTTGTCGTGAAGTTTGTAACGCATTGAAGGAGTCATCTCCGATCCCATAAAGTATATACATATATTCTTGATATAGCCGTCTCCAGCTGTACAAATGTCAGATTCGACCAGATCGGACTACTATATCATATAGCTGCCTTAGAAAATATCGGTCAAAAGTTAGGCTATGGAAAACTTGTTTATTTGCTAGATATTCCGCCCAAACTCACCAGTTGAGAGTGTTATTCATATTAATAAATTCATATCGATGCGATAATTAAAGGGTATATAATCTTCGGAACGCCAAAGAAACATGTTCCTTCTAGTTTTTCATATAAATGTCAAAACGCTAGCAACTGAAAAATTTGTAATGCAAACTTCAAGTGTGTGTGTTCTTTATATTTGTTGTGTGTGTATGTGTGTGTATGTGTGTGTGAGTCGCCATATTTAAAACTGGCTGCAGAATCTTGTTCGCCACTTGACTGGCAAACAAGTTGCAAGTCCGCTGCGACGGCGACTCCGACTCCGACTCCGCTGCTTGGCAACAAACCTCAGAGCCACAGCCACAGCCAAAACCAATAAATTTAAATGAAAATGCAAAACTTGATTTTTTCTGTTTTTTTTTTGCTTTTATATATATATACATTTTTTTTGGTTTTGCTGACCAGCCAACACAACGCATGCACATATATATATATATATATATATATATATATTGCATTTTTTTGTCTGTGGCAACCGGTTCTGGCCGGCAACCCGGTCTGGCGTTTTGGCTTTGGGTCTAGCATTTAAGCATTGGGCGCGCTGGCGTGCAACGGTAGCCAACAAGCGCCACCAGCGCGTAGGATACGCCTCTGTCCAAACCCAAAGCTAGACATGTTATACACACCCAAAAACTCACCAAAATTGCGAGCGTGGGAAACATTTTGGCTACAGTTCAACATGTGGCATGCCACATGCTGCGACTGCCTTTGCCTTTGCCTTTGCCTCGGCCAAGCTGCTCAATAAAAGCTCATTAGCCGCCAAGTTCGTTGCATAAGTCTTTCGTTTTGCTCTCAGTGAACTATGCTTGTGGCATTTGCCACACTCGCCGCACATTAACTCCGTTTTGCTCTGGTAATTGATATCGGTTTGTGCCACTTGAACTGTCATTAATATTTATAGGAAATCGGCTCAGGTATTTGCTTGCCCCAACAGCCCGCAGCAATTATGGACGAGCAAGTGCTAAGATAATTGTGTGTGAACAAAAAGCAACAAAACAAAAATTACAAAAGTGCTGAATAGTCATTATTGAAAACGTTTACAGAGAGTGAGAGAGAGAGATAGCGAGAGAGAGAGGGAGCAATCTACTTATTTGCGTATGACAATTGCAGAACTTAATGCAGGAACAGGTTTAAGCAGCAATTCCCGCTGCGCAGGGGCAAGGAGTTTCCAGCTTTCAAGTTTTAATGGCTTTCAACTCTAGAATTTTGTATAAACTTTGGCATTGCTTAGAATAAATTAAGGATTGTTCTGTGTTTTATTACCATATTTAAACAGCTGGCAAAGATACAAATAAATTCAAATATTTCTTATCGTTATACATGATATTGTCTTTTTATTTAAAAGGTAGCGCCGAAAATGCCGAATTTTATATATATATATGTATCTACTATCCAGCGAACAACACTCCATATTTTAATACTCTTTTTTCATTAAATAACTTAGACTGGTGCCAATAAATTGTTGTATAAATTTAAAACTGCTTCTATAAAATACATATTCCCAGCCTATACACCAAACTTAGGCAGATTATTATAAAAATATTTTTAGTTTTATGATTTTTTGCAAGCATTTTGTTTTAATAACTTTCTACGCAGTTTTAAACCAATTATATACCAAGTTTACTTAATTTTTTAAGCAGTTATTTCTGATGATACAAAAATTGTAATTTTGTATAATTTTGTAAATCTAAAGCAACTTAACATGGGGTACTTAATCAGTCTACCCATGCGTTAACAGCTTAATGTACACCAACTTTTGGTGCGCAGTGTTTTGCCGAAAGTGCTGACAAGCAGATCAGATTGCGTAAATGATTTTTGTTAGTTGGCTTGTTAACGCCTGTTGGGCCACACACAACTCAACAAAACCAACCCAGATCGGCCCAAGTCAAACTGAAAACCCCACCCAGTGGAATCCATTTGAAATCGCTTTGCTTAATGCTCCAGTTTCGTAATATGCTGAGCAATCTGAGCTGAGTGCTAAGTGATTTCAACTAAATGCAAGTACATGCACCAGACGTGCCACGCCCCCCGCCAGCCCCCCCTTTTACACATTGAAGTCATCTGCGCGTTGCACATTTGTTTGTAGAAAAAAAATAAATGTAAAGTGTTTATTTTTATTAGGGTTTTGGTAAGGTTCGAATGCCCTTTAACTTATTAAGAGTACCTTAAAAATTAATAACAACTTGTTTGACTTTTACTATTAATATTTTTATTATTTTTATAGTAGTCAAATGTTAGATGCCCTGAAAACTGTACCAAAATTCGAAGTTTATAATTATTATAAAATTATTTCACAACATTTTTTTTAAGTTTTTGCTTTAAGCTTTGATATAAAATTATTTTATAGTATTTCTTTCAGTAGTCTGCAAGGGTATTTTCTTATTAAAGAAACAGCTTGACTTATTTTTTATAATTTTAATTTTTATTATTTTATGGCAATAAAGTTTCAACTACTTATTTTCATGTTAGCACATAATTGATGACCAAGTCACTTGTACCAACTCTGAAAGGGCATTTAAAAATCAATAATGCAATCGGCAACATGCATTTGTCATTAGCAACAAAGTTTTGTCTCCTTGTTGTCTCATTTGTTTGTTTGTTTTTGTCTTTCTGTATCTGTATCTGTGTCTGTAACTGTTTATTTTTATTTTTTTCTGTATGCACAATGAATCGTGCAATTGCATTTGTGTTCAATAATAATTTATGCAACTTGTTCGTGGCACTGTGCAAATGTTTGAGCTGCACATTTGTTGTTGCTGTTGTTGTTGTTGTTGTGGTTGCGGTTGCTGTTGCTCACTTTGCGAAAGCTAAACACGAGCCAACAAATTGCAAGCGTCAGTTTTTTGAAAATATCCGAACGAAAGTAAAATTGAAACTGCAGCTGAAACTTGAGTCCGTTGCCCAAAATCCAAAGTCTAATAAGCGTCTGGCCGGCTAATTAGAAACGCTGATTGTGCCCCAAACCCACACACAGATACACACACACACACACACATACACACAGCAGACTTGAACAAGGGGCACAAGAGTGTGGACAAGGAACATCCACACGCTAAATTGCAGCGACAGACGTTGCCGACGCCTCTTGTGATGGGCTTTCTATACCCTGTAATAATCAAGCTATTGTAGTTGGGTATGACAATGCGCTGACAATGTATGTAACAGGCATTAGCAGGCATTTTTAATCGTATTAAAATAAATTCTCAAAAATCTAGCTCATCTACCAAAACTCAGCAACTGTAAAAGCTAGAGCCAGCAAATTTGGTATGTATGTTCTTTTGAACATAACAAATCATTTGCATTCGTCATACTAACAATTGAGTCAGCATTGCAATACAGATTTGAAATTTAATTAAGTTGCAACTGCTTCAAATATAAAAAAAAACACTCAAACTAATTAGTATGTGATATGTGACACACATATTAATTTGCATGATTTTGAAAACATATAGAATTTGATGCAGGTGAACTTTAAGTCGAGCACTCGCAACTTTGGCACTCTGGCCAGTTTATATAGTCGTTGTAAAGCTCATTAAAAACGATTGAAACTTCCGCACAATTTATTGCTAAGTAAAGAGCATTTTGAGACAACATAGATAAATAGCCAAATATAGATAGATAGATCGGTCATATCAGTCACACATGTAGTATATATGTATGTACATATGCAAACTATATATGGTGCTGCAAAGTATGTTACTGGCACAGAGCATGGTTTGATAAAAGAAATAAACTCTGTTCTGTACAGTCGGTGCCTTTGTTTTTATCGAGGTCGTTGCACACTCAGTGATTGGCAACTGGCATAGGAATGAGGGAGGAGGGAGCGGGAGTGGGAGGTGGGTTGGTACTATTGCAAATGCCGCCCCCCCCCCCCCCTCTCGCGAAATATGCGTCAGAGCTGCTTGCTCATTGTGAATTAATCAAGCGAATGTGCGACAGAAACAAAGTTGTCCAACTTTAAACAAAAGCGTCCAAAATGTTAAATGAGGATTTGCATACAAAGTCGGCGGCGAGTGATAAACAATTACCGAATATCAAAGAAATTGTTTACACAACAAAAATAAATGTTCTTGACACTGGCAGGGGCTGCTAAGAGGAGGTGCTGGGGGGAGGGGGGGTTGGCCCACGATAATTGAGCTATGCTAATCAATGTGTTTAAAATGGATTGATATATTCATTTTCGGTGCGTCCTAGAAGCCACATGATAATAAAAAATGATAATATTCATGATAAGCAAAACAAATACTTATTCGCCAGAGAGCCAGAGAGAGCGAGAGAGAGGGAGCGAGGGAGAGGGAGGAATATTGAAAACAGAGACTGAGAAACGTGAAATGCGAAATCAATTTTAATTACTATTATTTAAATGATTTACTATCGAAAAGTAACAAAAAATTAACAATAATTTATTGACTTCATAAAACTGCGAGAAATAAGACTCCATTAAAATTAAAAGTTAATGTGAAAACCCAGTGGAAACATTTGTTTTCTCCCCTTCAGCACAGCTGGAAATGAGAATAAAATAAATATGTTTTTCAATTAATAGTGATAAGTAATTAAAAAAATATTGCAAAATCCGTAATAATGTATATGTAAATAAAATGAACACAATAAATTATTACAAACTTAAAGCTTCACAGAGAACTATTTCAAGCAAGCTGTACCTTTCAAAGCACCCAAATCCCTGGAAATGTCCTTCCAGGACTTCAAACTGTCATAACTTTGTCAAAACTGAACAGATGTTCGATTCTAAGGTCATTTTGGTCATGGCATGTCATATACTTTAGTTTTACATTTTAATTTTATATAGTAGAATTTTGCAGATTTTCAATCAATAATCATGTCGAAAATTATAAGTCTGCTAAGCTTAAGGCCATTTTGTACATGGTTTTGTATCTACATTAATTTCATTTAAAATATTTGCATTATTAAAAATACAATTTTTTTCGATTATTATTTTTAAAATTATCCTTTACCCTGGTTCACTCTTTTTTCCCAAAACTCACCAACTAATCACGAATCCCCAATCAGTCAGTCAGTCAGCCAGTAAGAGTTTTATATAAACAAATTAGACAAAATGTGGTCTCATTGTGACAGTCATATGCAATTTGATCGTGATGTCTGAGGGTTCAAAAAATGTCATAAATTTGAAAACTGATTGCAATAACAACAAATTGAAACCGAAGGCACTCAAAACATGAGCCGAAAATAATGTTTATTTGAAAGCCTGGGAATCAAGAAGCTCTGGCATCAAGTCAAAGTCAGTTTTGTTTAGATTTCACAGCAAATTGTTATTTGCCAGGCAACTAAAAAAAGAGCAGACAATAAACGAAAAATGAGGAAAAAAAAACATAACAATAAATTTGCTAGCTGGCAAGCGAATGAATGACAAAGACAAAAGACGAGCCCACAAAAAAAAAGAAAAATGTCAAAAAAAAAACTTTTGATAGTTGGCTTTTAAATAAATAAATAAATTGTGTCTAAATTTAAGCGTAGTCCCCATAAAGAGACACACACACACACATACACACCGTTATGCAATTTACGACCGCCAGAGGTCGCCAATGATCCGTGCTGATTCGTATTTATGCAACTCATTTAGCGGCTTTTGCGGCCAATTTGTTTAGATTGAATTAAAATTACAATTTTGTTTGACATTTCGCGCGTCATTTGTTTGATACGAGCCAACCTTTCGAAATGACGCAATTTTCAGGGTCATTCAAAGTACTTATTCAATTTTAAAGTTTGATCACAGCCAGCCCCCATTCTTAAAAACTAGTTTTATACCTGCTTGTGCAAAAATACATTTGACTTTATCCCATTCCTCTTTGCACTGCATTCTTAAACGTTCTACAAGCAGCGCTCTATTGTGAATTTTGAATTTAGAAAACCACTTTTTAATTACTTTTTCTAATTTCTTTTTGTGCCCCATCCTCAAACGTTCCGGCTTACTTTATCAAGCGAAAGTACTTTTCATATATTTGTAATTCCTTTTTGTTTTGCATTCTTAAATGTTTAACTACTTTTGCTTTTGCTCGAAATTCAAGTCGATCTTTCCATTTCGAATGGCATTACTCAAGATCTCAATATATGTATATACACTATATATATTTGTCTTGTAATACTCGTAAATTGCTCAAGTCGTGGGCGATTCTCACATTCCAATTGCATATAGAGTCTGACTTGCTGTTGACCCTAACCGATCCCACTGCCCCCACTTGCCCCATCGTCGCTTGGGCTCGTTGTGTGCATTCCGAGTTCCGTAACCCATTTGAATTTCGCTTTTCTTATGCCGTAATATTTATTTACTTACTTACTTATTTATTTATTTATTTATTTATTTATTGAGGGCACGCCTGGACAATTGCAGCGTTTAATTTAATTTGATATGCTAATTTGCTTGAACATTCCGCCATAGACGACACTCTCGCAGCATAGATGCAATACGCATGGGTGCGTAGTGGGGGACGCTATGTCAGGGGGGGAAGGGGGGGATATATATATTTGCACTAGATGTTACCTCAGATACAAAAGTATGTATGTATTGTATATTGCAATGCACTCGGTATCAGGTTGATTTATCCAATTGCCACACTTTCCACATAAATTCAAATTGCTTGGCATTTTGTATGCTCCCTAGCGGAAGGCTACATTCAATTTATCGAGCATTATGTAACATAGTAAGAATTGCACATATATGTAGACAAACCTGGGTTCGATCACTATATGATGGCCCCGATTACACAGTAGATACATTTTAAATCATATTTATATTGACGGTGTTACCTTAACCGATCAGACAAACTGTATATATGTAATGATTATATATCATTGTAAATTTGATTCGATTGAATCGGAATACGTTATATACATATGTATATACTCGTATTGTAATTAATGCTTTTGCTGCATAAGCCTGAAAAGTTTTAAAACCTTTCCTCGACACCAAAAAGATGAAATAATGTTCTTAATAAAATGTAGCTTTAGAATAGTGAAAACTAAACTCCCTATATATGAGTGGAATAGTTTTGGATTACTAAGGATATATTTAAGGCAAATATTCAAGGGCAAAATTACAGAACTACTTAGGATATATTTATTTTATTCAAGGGCAAAATTACAGAACTACTTAGGATATATTTAAGGCAAATATTCAACTGCAAAATTACAGAACTACTTAGGATATATTTAAGGCACATATTTAAGGGCAGAATGACCGAATATAATCGGTATCAACTTACAAACCATATTTAATCAAAATCAAAAAAATCTACAAAAACAGATTTTAGTAGGGAATTCGAATTACCACTAACGGAACATGTGGAAATATAAGAGTACTGCAAATATCGAGTGCCTTCCATGTCCCAAGAGCCAACATTCAGAAGAGTAATCAGAGAAATCAATGAGGAAACCAACTGGCAAAAATGTGTTTATAATAATGCTGGTATTTGAGCAACAAAAAAACTGTTTACATAACTGGGGCTTATGATAGTGGACGTGTGGCCAGTTCGGTGATGGTGCTGATTTTCATGGTCGGAGCTAACTGTAACATGGGCATCAGTGCCACAACTGAAACCTGCCAACTGAGAGCTGAAAACTTCAGCGTAAATAAATATACACATATATATATATATATATATATATATATATATGTATATGGAGTATATAGAGTGGCACGAGTGGCCTGGCGACAACTGTCTGTGGCGCAGTTGTTATCCGATCTGATGCTATAGCTCTACGAATTTGGACTCTGATTTCCAATGCCTGCTGCCTGCTGCCGGCTGGATGCTGATTCAATCTACACTGATTCGGTTGTGGAACGTGTCTGGTTCCAGGAATACTATACATAGCTCATGGCTCGGTGGAAACATTGACTCAGCCAAAAAGTATTGCTAGACACGTGTTTCCATTCCCGGACGATTGCTGCAGCGGATGGGACTCAGTTCATTGGCATGCGTTGAGTCTCCAAGTTAAACAAGCGACAATCCAACTACCTCTAGACTCCAGAGACTTAACACACACACACACACACACACACACATATATACAGTGCATTCTCGACGGATGTGACCGCCTTTTAAGTCAACTTATCTAGGATTAGCAAACACACAGACAAAATGTGTAAAACTTGTCATATTCATACTGAGAAGGAACAAAGAACTTAATGCCAGTTGCAGTAGTTACTCGATATAGTGAAAATGTATCTGTATACTCAATTGCAAATGAACAAATACGAATTGTTGATACTTATTTACTAATTAAAAATAAAAGAAAAACTAGTTAGGACAGCAACATTGAATTCAATTTCTAATATTCGTTTGTACATTCCAAGGAGCGAGTACTGTACTTACACTTAATGCATATAGACAAAGATTTGTTTGACTTCAACGAACGAACCTTCAACCTTTGTGCTGTTTCATGGGAAGCGCTGTTTGTTTTTAGATTTATAACACTTTAGATAGTATTTATACCCTTCTAGGCAGCATTGTTAATTTGTCATGTCGTAAATTCCAATTGAAAATCGTGACATGCTCAGTCGATATTTTCCCCTGTTAATAAACTGACGCAAAATTGATGCTCTTATTTGAGAAAATCACTACATAATTGAATTGCTTGTACTAGCTACATATGTAGAGCATTTCAAATTCGTTCAGTCGTTGCTAGTTTTATCCCTGTGTTTTTTCTCAAGAGTTTAAGGTTCAGGTTCAGGTTTTGGGTTCACTTGTTGTTTGCGCATGTGCGACAGTTGGGTAGCTGAGACAGGCTGCGGGGAGGGGCAGGGTGGGTTTGGGGGCAGGGCAATTAGATAAGATAGCAAAGAAACACATTGAATTTTATGGTTGTTTTTTTTTTGTTGTTTTCGTAGTTGTTGTTGTTCAGCTTTATTCAAAAATCGTGTTTAAAAATAATATGGATTTTATAAAACTTAGCTTACGGCCTGTGGCGCATTTACACACTCAATAAGTCGATAAATCGATAAATCGATGAATCGATATTTATAAAAATATATTTATCAAGCTGGCTTTGTAAATGTGCGCACTTACACATCTTAACATATATATATATATAGAGATATACACATACATATATAGTTTAAATTTTATATTTATTTTCAAGAAGCAACAAAAAATTGCTGCATTTTTAATTAATAGCTGTTCTTTTTTTAAGCTTTTAAAATATTGTAGTTTTAAATATTGCTTTTGAGTCTTTCATTTTGTATAGCTAAAAGGTATGAATTATACAAAAATATTTTTGTTGCTTACAAAATTTTATAAATATTATTTGTATTTTTATTTCAAGAGTTTTTTTTATTAAAAAAAATTGCGCTAAATTAAAATGGCCTAAAAACTAAAATATAAATGCTACAAAAAAATATGACGAAAATCGCAATTAAAAAAAAAAAAAATGCTAAATTGCTGGCGAAAAATTGCTAAAAAAAAATGTAAATTACAAAAAAAAAAAAAATGATATGAATAAGCATAGTTATTATTTTGTATGTATTATAATATGGGCGTTGGCGAAAAGTTTGAATAAAATATTTATAATTTTATAATAATAATGTTTATTAATATATGTTTTGTATATTATTAATTATTATTGTTGCTTTTATTGTTGTTGTTGTGCTTGTTGTTGGCATTTGCAATTGGAGCCTATAGCTCATCGCATTTGTTTACTAGGCGTAAATTATTGTTTGTTTTTTGTTTTCGTTTATTATTCAATTTGTTTATAAATTTTATAAACTGCTTAATCAATGATCACAACTCTTAGCATAAATATTAATCGCATGTGGCATTTGCATCATAAATATATATGTTTATACATATGTATCTATAAGTATGTATCTGTATAGTTAGTGTCTGCATATATATATATATATATATATATATATATATAGTGTACGGTCTATAAAAAATATTTTGCAATTTGCTGTTAGTTGTAAAAAAAAATATATATCAAATGCTTGCACTTTGTTTTGTGTTTAATGCTTTGCTTTGCTTTTGTCTTTTGTCTTTTGTCTTTTATTGTTCATTTGTATTTCCTGTTACGCTTCCTTTAGTTTAACCGTTACTTCTTTAGCAGCCTATGTTTAATTATGAACTAACAATTAATGATTGTCGTTGGCTTCTCGACAGCTGCCTGGTCCAATGGGTTTGGCTGGATGGGGGAGTGTGTAAGTGTGTGAAGTATGGGGGAGAAGTATTGGGGGGGGGGGTCTATGTTGTAGTTGTCTTTTGCAATGCTTTTCACGGGTTTTGCAAATCGGTCAAAACACGTTAAACACAAGCGTTTACCATGGATTTCATTGATATGTGTTAATTAGCTCAAATGGTCACGCCCTCTTTTTCGTCATATTCTTCAAAGTTTGGCTGCATGCAACTGTAAAAAAAAAGAAAAAACAAATACAAATTGATCAGATGAGTAATTCAAACATACATTTGTATTTCAGTTGAATCACATCAATGATGAACAATTCATGAGAGTAAGCAAAAATATAGTATAAAATATGGCATGGAAGTTTTGGACAATTGACTGAATATGAAACAAAATATTAAATAAGACTTATATCAGACTGAAAGCTCATTGGTAATTAAAAGTAGAGAAAATTATTTTATAAGCGTTAAGCTAATGTCAGCTATTAATTTGTGGGTTCAAAAGTGGACAACGTGGCGTATACGCAATTTTACTTATTTTTAACGTATACGTAATTTGCCTGCTCAGTTTCTTATTCATCTGGTTGCTGCTGTTGTTATTATATATTTCGCGCTAAACTTTGACACAATTATTAATGGCAATTATCTGGGCTGCGTTTGTTCCTATTGCCCGGCAGTCTTTGGCTAATTGAAAGTAATTAATGCAATTAAAAAAAAAGAAAAATATTGTATAGAAATTAGACTCTTTATTTGTCTGAATGAATATGCTGAATATTCGCGGTACTCATTTGTGCGTGCCCAATGGCAACAACAACAACAACAACAATAAAAATAACTATACATTCAGTTTGTGTGTTTTTCATTAACGTTTTCATTTTCGTTTTTCGCGTGTCAAACGCTTTCTGAAGGCTGCCTCATTTCTCATTCATAGAACAACACTGAACACGAGTATTTCGAGTACATTTCCAACATTTCTCACTGTTCTGCTGTACGGTTCTGTGTAGTACAAACACATGACTCTATAGCTATGGGGAGGCCCATTCATTGATACCTCAAATTGGCGGTCACAGTGCTTCCTCTCTGCTTGTTGATTATCATGAGGCTGCCGCAGCCGCTGCCGCTGAGGAGGCTGAGCTGCAAAGCACATAAATTGTCGGTTTTCCTATACTCTTCTATACTTATCAAACAGTGGCTAACAGTGGGGTTGCATAAGTTATACAAATGTGCGGAACTGGGGGTAGAAGTATTACGATCATAGCTACATCACTATGAACTATCCGAACTAAGAAAATATTAGAGCTGCAGTTATACAAATTTGTATCTAGCTTTAAGTGTACAAATTCAGTTGAATTGTGTATCAAAGTTTACATTTCTTACGTAGCAATCCTTGAAAATTGCCTAATAGGATTCAAATGTCTTCTAGATATTCCCGAAATTGCATAACGATTGAGTAAGAAAAACGTAAGAAAAAAAAACTGTGAGGAGTAGTAAAATGAGTTAAAATGTATAGCTTGAAGTGTGCGTGTGCGTGTGTGTGTGTATATATATATGTACGTATATGATGTAGGATACTACAGATGTAATTACAGGGTAGCAACTAGTCGCGATCTAACGTTTTGAAGACACTCTATATAGGCTTTTTGTTGGTTTCGCTTGCATTAATTCTAAATTACGACTACAAGGCGGCAATAGCTGTCTCTCTCTGTGTGTATGTGTGTGTGTGTGTGTGTGTGTGTGTGTGTGTGATTGCTGAAATGCAATCGTGCGATCTGAATATACATATGTGCTAATTACAACACTTTATCACTTGAAATGTGAGCAGTCGCAAGCGACAACCCCATCAGGCCATCAGCATCTCTCGGTTTAATTTACTTTTTTTTTTTTTGTATTTTATTTAAGTCTTATCAACGAGGCCCGATTGCTATTTAGGGTGCTGTTGCTTGCCCCTCGAGCAGAAGAGTGGGCAAGGGGCCGTTGATAAGATAAGATGCGTCGCGCTGGCAACTTGAGCAGACGGAGGAGGACAACATGTTGCCTAACTTCTAATTGGCATTGTTTGTACGCTAGACGACTACGCACAGAAAACAACATAAAGCAAAGCCAACAATACAAAATGAGTGACGAAGATCGAGAGCCGGAAGAGAGCAGCACATGCGACATGGTAAACAAGCAGACACTTGAGCAACAAATGCTGATTACAAAATACCACAAAACGAAAAATTGAGTAATATTTTTTGTTTTTTTGTTTTTGACAGCGTGACATTTCATAAAAAAATATGTAATAAAAGGACTCGTGACAAAGCAGTTTCAGGTTTAAGTTAATGGTGTTCACAGGAATGATGAGATTATAATTTGGTTATCACTCAGTCTGGTGAGAAACATTTTTGAATTCATATGCAATTTTTCTTTTTTTGTATACAAGCAGCTATGTACCAAATTTCATGCTGCCAGCTCTAAGCGTCTCTGAGATCAATGAGGTTATAGTTGGAGAATGAGGTTATAGTTGATCAAATAAACTGCTTATACAGATACTCAATGCTTGTACTCAGAAATTAAAGCTCCCATCTTGATTTAGATTCATTGTTTTAAATAAAATATGACAAACTTGAATTTTTAATTTTTGTATAGAGCAAAACTGAATTTTTTGAAAATGATAAATAATTGCTTTGAAAGTGAATTGTAGTGTTGAATTGGTATTGAAAAGCTGTCAAATTTAATTCGTGTCACGCGCTCATCCCTTTTAGAAGTTTCGGTTAATTGGCAGACGATTTCTTCTGGCCACAGCATTTGTCTTGTTGGCAAATGCGCCCTCACAATTGCCCTGAACTTGCGCCGGCTGCCGCTGCCCCCGCTAGCCACCCGCTGTTGTCACTGGCTGCCGCTGGTCAAACCAGTTTCCATGCAGATTCAGCAACTTTAGCAGCTTCAGCTTTAACTGCGACCAACTAAAACAAAAAAGGGAAAAGCAAAAACGACTACAAGTCTGGAATGTAGCGCTGACGCGCAAGCGAGACGGGCATACACAGCTCTCAAAGAAGTCTAGCTGCGCAGGCGTCGCAGTCGCCGTCGCTACTGGCGTCTCGCTTGCGCATGTGCGCCAGTCGACTCGACTTTGGCTGCTTGCGTTACGCTTAAATGAGCGCGTAAGACCAGCAGTGCGTTTGCGTGTGTGCGTGCGTGTGCGTGAGCCTCGCTCTCGCTCTCATTGTTACAAGCAGCGCTCGCTCTCGTCAAGTTTAGGCTGCTGTAAAAAGCGCGTGGCTGCGCTGAGCTTAACATTACTGTTGTTGTTGTTCTTTTTGTTTTATGTTGTGTATTTTCGTTTATTGATATTGTTCTTGTTCGTTGTGCGTCTGCAGTTTTTTTTTCATTTTTTTCGTAGCTTGTAAGCAGCATAATAAACATATGTGTATATGTATGTATGTATGTATGTATATAAAAAAATAGACAATAATAATTACAACTAATAATAAGTGTAAATGTAAATCAAGCATACAAAATTTTACAGACAAAAAAAAAAATCATAATACAGTGGACGCTCGTAAATAAGAACTAGCAAAAAGTAGACGACTTGATACTAAAAGTCAGCTTTTTTTTATCAACGCTTTTAAATGTATAATTTTCAAAAAATTATTGCCTAATCGAAATCATTTAAATTTAAATGCAGTATATTACAACCATTAATTTTTGCAATTGTTTTGTATAGAAAAATAGAACATGCATCAAACTGGAAAAATGGCAAGCGCTCCAAATTGCTGTATAATGGCGACCACTGTAATTGCGTTTACATAGTTTCAATGTTTACTACAAACTAGTGTTTACTATGAGCTAAATGCTAAATGTCTTTTGCATGCCAAAACTGTTGAGCGCGCTCTCTCGCTCTGGCTCTCGCGCTCACTGCAACTCCAGCTCTAACAGAGCGAGAGAGTATGTGAGAGAGAGAGAGAGAGAGAGTGCAACTCTGTAGAACAGCTACAGGTCGTTAACTAAGATCGTTTTTTGTATATATTTAATATGTATATGTGTATGTGTGTGTGCGTGTGCGTGTGTGTGTTACTACTACAATTGCTGGCAGGGTATGTGTGTGTGTGTGCGTGTGTGAATGGGGGAAGGTGGTGTTTAGGGGGTAGCTCAACTTACGGCCGCTGGCACGCTGCCCGGCCTAGCACAGGGTGGCCCAGGTCCGACTCCGACTGCGACTCCGTCTTCGACTTCGACTTCGACTCCGACTTCCCTTCCCTTCCCGTAAGGCGTTTAGGCCTCGAAGGGCTGCTTTTGCGGACTCTGACTGTCGCCGCCCAGTTCTCGCGATAGATCCGATATCACCTCCTTGTAGATCAATGGATCGATATTCTTGCCCAGCTGATAGAGCAGGAACCAATCGCCGATGTTGCATCTGTTTGCCACCGTTTCAACCTCTTCGCTTTCGGCCAGACGCGAACGGGCGCGCAGGAGCAGATGACGGAGCTTGGGTCCAGCGACGACAGTGATGCGATAGACCAGCGACATGCCCGATAATATGCTCAGGATGATGAACCAGAACCAGAGGAACACATAGATCTTCTCGTTGACAATGTTCAGCGGCAGCACACAGAGGCCGTCGAACTTTTGGACGGTGCCGGAGGGACCATATTTGTGGAATGTACATTTGGTGACCTTGGGAAAGACCTTCGCCATAGGATCGATGCGATCGTCTGGCTCCATTTCGGTAAACTTGAGCACATCGCTGCCATACGTACTGAACTCGCCATCCAGAAAGAAGTCCACGAAATATATCTGTCCAATGACATTGACAAAATTGAGTGCCTCACAGACAAAGAAGCGGAATGCATAGAAATTGTGACGATTCAGATTGCCAATGAAATAATCGACAAGTATCTTTTTGCGATCGTTTTTGCACTCATCATTCACAATGGGGCTGTTGAGATCCATGACAAGCATCTTGAGGCGACCGCCTTCCCACGACTTCCACAGATAGCGTGGCACATAGAACAATATGGCCTGGAAGAAGAGGACAAAGCAGACCCACTGATAATACTTGTGGTACTTGACCTTATCCTCGCCATCCACATGGGAGCCAACGCCCGGTTGGACCACATCGCGTCCGGTGATGCCAGTTAGGCGATCGGGTACCGTAAACGTTGAATAGATCCAGCAATAGGTGTCCATAACGCCGAGCGGTATCTCATCGACAATACAATCGATAGGATCGCCGATATATTGACGTGACGTCACGAGCAGCGAGAACGCGATCAGTATGATGACCGTCGCCTTATAATGCATGCGAAATACATTATTATCGATGCAGACCTGATCGATTTTCAGCAGCCCCTTAACGGAGCCGAATACATCAAACATTTTCGCACTTTTCCTTTAAATCAACTCCCGGCTTTTTTTTTTCAATAAGGTAGCGTCGAAGATGTTTCGTTAAGTTTCGCTTATTTTCTTCGATATTTATCTCCTTTCTCTTTTGATTGATCGACTGGCTGTCGTCTTAGCTTGGTTGCAGTTCTTGTCTCGATTGATTGATTGATTGATTGATTGATTTGTTAATTATTTTATTAATGGTGCTGCTGCCACAGGTCACTTGTCCAACATAACGCTTGAGTTTCTGGCTCGAGAATGCACCCAAAGCAAATGCACATCTGGCGGCTGGCCGTAATGAGCCGTAACTTTTAGCCGTTCTTTTGGTGCAGGCTCAAACTCGCCGCTGCTCCGTGCTGAACTGATCTCAAGAAATTCCCTCGAGTGTATTTGAGTTGACGCTCTCAAAACAACAAACAAAACTAAGAAGAAGAACTGAATTGAGCGTCGTGCAACGCAGCGAGGTTGTGCGTGTTGCAGTTGTTGTTGTTGTTGCCAGTGTTGCCTGTATTGCTTGTGTTGCTGCTGCTGTTTAGCCGAGTGACAAACAAACAGACAGACAGACAGCAGAAAAAAAAAAAAAAAATAACACAGACAGTTGTTGTGGTTGTGTATTTTGTTCAGTATTTAAACGCCGTCACAGCAGCGGGCACTAAGCGCACTCTTCGGATAGAAAATTCAAACTGAGCCCAAACTTTCGAGTAACGGCTAGCGAGAGAGAGCGCAATACACATACATAGCCATTCAACAACATTCAAATCAAATGCAGAGCGAGAGCAGCGCGGTTCGCTCGCGCTTGAGTCGTTTTCATCGCTGTCTGTTTGTGTGCGTGTGTGTGTGTGTGTGAGCGAGAGAGCGCGCGACTGCGAGCGAGAGAGAGGGAGAGAGTGAGTTGTTCGTGTTGCGCACAGGTAAATTGTCTTGTTTGGGGTGGATCTTGTTGAGTGCTTGAGCGCCTTGAGTGCACACACACACACATGCACAAAAGCAGCACTCACACACACACACACACATGCATGCATTCGGTTTGGCTTTGTGTCTGCAGTCAGACCTGTTTTTTTTTTTTTAGTTATGCTGCTGCGAGAGCGCAAACTGTTGCCCATAAACATGATTTAGTGGAGGAAGGCATCAAGACTCGAGCGCTAACTGGAAGCTGAAATGCGTCTCTTGTGTTGGCAACACACACACACACATGCGGCAAGTGGGGGCAAGTAAAGGCGGCAGCGGGGTCAAGTGGCATTTGGCAAGGCGCGGGGCGGGGATGAGGGGACTTGCCCCCGGCTATGACTCAGTGATGCCACATTTAATATGTCGCCATTTTCTTAGGCCAGCCTGGACTTGGCCAAAACATGCACACAAACACACACACACACACACACACACATACATACATCCCAATATATATGTTTGAACATACGTTTATATACTTGCTGCCAATTGCTGGCTACTTTTGGCTGCCAGCTGCACATCTGGCAACGCTACGCGGGCATCAGCTTACCTGAAGATCGGTTCACAACATGACTTTGGCCAAGTCTGGCAGCGCTGTGTATTAAATGTTGCTAGTCATATATATATCATGTATCCTTTATCTAATGGTCAGACATTTCGCATAGACTGGCAACGCTGTGTGCTAACTAAGAGATATAATTATAATAATAAGATACATGTATTTTAGGACTCATTAATAGTCCACAAGTAAAGTCTGGCAAGGATGTTTGCAATTTACATAGGCCTAAAAGCCCGTTATAAGCTAATAACGCTTTCAAGGCAGTCTGGCAACGCTGTAAGTCCCAATTAAGACATGCTGTATATATAGTCCATCAGGCTTAAGACAGTGGAAAGCTTCGGTTCCAGAGGTTTTTCTAATATACAAATAAGTCTTATATCTACAAGTTTGTAATAGAACTTATTCAAGATATTTCAAAACGGTTTAAATGTTTGAAAACAGAATAAAATACGTAAAACTTTTAAAAATCGAAGAATTTATGATGCAAGGCTTCGAAAGAAAAGTTTGTAATCTGGCAGCGCTCTAACGTATGTACACTGCACCTATTTATGTAACGCTCACAAAGATGAAGACGCAGACGCGGATGAATACGAAGAGTTCTCGGAACTCGACAATTGAGTGCGGAGTGGAATGGAGCAGCGCCCAACTGGCAGCTCCAGAGCCCGTTGACTGCAGAATGCACAAAGAAACAAGTTACTGACAGATACATCGATACATATGTGTGTGTGTGTTTTTTCTGTTTATGTAGCTGTCGTACGTGTGCTGAAGATACAAAGAAGAAGCAGAAGAAGCAGTAGAAGAAGAAGAAGAAGAGTCGAAGACACACACAAATTTGGATTTTTATCGTTGCTGCTTTCACTGCCGCCTGATGTTTGCCTACAAAATGTTATTTACCTGCCGCGTCTCCTGATAATAGCCAGTAATTACAAAAGTGACAGAGTTTTCTGCTTTTCTATTACCTGACTTTGCAAGCATAGCTACCTGTATCTGCGTTTGTATCTCTGTCGCCTATGTATGTGTATCTTTTTTGCCTTTCGTTATGCTTTCAAACTATGCCAGCCAGCGAAAGATACATTTGAGCGCTCAATCAATGGATTTTCCAACTCGCCCTCATATACATATGTATATTATACCACTCAATACACACACATGGATAAGCCTGTATATAGCCTACATATGTCCGAACCGGCTGACTACCTGTTACACTCGTTTCTTGGTCTTCTGTAGGTGCGACCACTACTTAATCTTCGGATTGTTTGGTCAGCTCGCTTTGACCATAAATTATTGGCCTGTACAAGCTGTATTAACTTTGCTTCTACTATCTTAATTATAAATTTAATGCCAAATCACCAAAAAACAAAAAAAAAAACACAATTATAATATACAATCTCTCTCACACACTCTCTCTCTCTCTCTATCCGTACCTTATCAGAGATCACAGCAATCGCTTTAAGTGCTTTATACTTACTACCCAATAGTTTGCACGAGTATTGCTTTCAAGTGCTCTCTTTTTTTGCATTTATTAAACTCAGATTCGCTGTTTCATAACATCATTCAAATAGCTCCCTGGGGGAAACAAAAACCTTACAATTTTGCAAGTTTCGTCGAAGTTATTAGAAATAGCGGCAAATAGCATTGCAATATTACAATATGAAATCCCAGAGGATTAATGCGATTAAAAGCATATGTACATACGGATTTAAGACTATCTTTTGGAATTCCACAAGTTTGTTTTTTTGTATAAGTAAGTAGACGAAGTGGTATAAATTTTGTTTTATAATTTAAAGATTTTGTTTCAAAATGGGAATTCAGATAATTATTTCAACAAGCAAATGATGCAGCTAATAATATTGGAGATTTTCTTGTCACGAATATAATGAGATTAAAAGTTGTACAATTCATGATTTTAATGGTAAAAATGTTAGAATTAATGAAAATCTGCTGCTGAGCAAATGTAAGTTATATATTTGAAAGTCCATAACTTTCGAGAAAATATTATTATTCCGCAAGAAAACGCTTAAAACACTTTGCACGTATAGAAAACACTCATTCATAACTTTATTGATTTGTTATTAATTGATATTGCTTATCCCATTACAAAGTCAGATATTTAACATAGATATCTTAAATTTGAAACGCCCACTACAACTTATGTCGGCGCCATAAATCCATTAGATACATTGCCAAAATGAATACCTCTTATTCGCAAGGCTGTAGACCGCTGGCTATAAATAGAGACAGACAGACAGACACACACACACACACACACATAATTGATCATATCGTTTATCAGATGTGTGAAGACGTGGAAGGGGTGGGGCAAGGGGCAGGGGAATGGCGAATGGGGAACTCGTCTATTTTGGCATAAATCAAATCAACGCCTCAAACGACTCAATTTGTGAGGTTTGTTGTTTGAGTTTTTAGTTTACGCTGCTCGAATTTCGCACAAGCAAACAAATCTTGCAATACATGAGATAAGCGGCTCGAGTCTCTACATAAATATTTACACAAATTGTTTAAGATCGAGATTCTAGATCAGTAAATTCTAGTGCTCCTATGACCATTATTTATTTGTTTTTTTATGCTCTCAGATAAAATGAATTTCTTTCGCATTTATGAATACTTTTGTTTGAGAATAATTTCGAGCAGAGTGTGGAGTAAATTTGATCGTATCTAAACAAATTGACTGATTGAACTCAGGAACTGTAAAAGCTAGAGTTCGTAAATTTGGTATGTAGGCTCTTACATATTATACTTATGCTATAATTTGTTGAGCACCCTTCTGCACAGCCAAATTACTAAGATAGGGTGTTTTTCAGTTTGCCTAAATCATCGTCACTTCCATTTTGTTACATGTCGTCACGCAGAGATTGCGTTTTCAGCACATGTTAATTTCAGCATGAATCAATCGTTTCGCAGGGGCAGGCTGGGGGCCGGGGGCCGGGTTTGAGGAACCACACTCCAAATACGATGCTCCATGAATTTTGATCGCTTAGTCACTGGAGATTCGCCGAAATGCTCCTCTGCGTCATAGTGAGCCAGACCCTGAAGCCTTTCAGCATTGTTTGCCCGCCCGGTTTGGCTTTAATGGTCGCTTCGCCACTAAATTTCACGCTGATCCATTTGAGTCAGCGGCTAATCGTTTGCGGAGCTTAGTTAACTGGCTAAGATATAAGATAGTAACCACTTAAAAGATATATATGTATGTATATAACGCTTCTGAATCTTATCAATTGATTTGGGTCTTGCGACGCTTTTTGATTTCCAATTGCAATGCGCTCACATCAAAGAGAGAGGGAGCGACTTTATCATGCATAACGGTTACCAAAGGCCCTCCACCCCTTCCCCCTTTTCGATCGTATATAGGTGAATAGAATTGATTACTTTTGATGACCCCACAACAGTTACGTATGCAAATGTTGTGAATGAATAATGAATATTAATAGAATGCTATCTATAAAAATTCCAAATTTTTGATTCTTCTATGGTATTAGAATAAAATTTATGAGCTTTGATGCACCTTAGATTAGAAATCGAGACTAAGAAGACATAATAATATATATACAAATTATACAAAATTTATTTAATAGCAGTTTTCGTACGACAAAATTGTTCTTTACATTTTGAAGATATCTTTTAAAATGCCGTATTCCGAAGTTAATCAAAATTGCAATATTTAATTATCTTTTACATCATATCATAAACTTATTTATCAGCTGCTTAGTTTTACTAAGAAAAACATATTCATTTTTAACGATAAGTTTCCTAGATTTGATTCAGTTACTAATATTATGTATTATCATTCTATATAGGGCTTAATCAACTGAATCATGTTGAGTATACTTAGAACTGCCGGAACTAATTATTTAACTAGTGTCTCATATTGAATAAGTGGAAAATTGTGTTATGAAGTTTTAGCTGTAAATATTCTTTAATGTACTAGAAATAATTATACTAATTTTAATTACACAATTTTTAAGAAAAAACCTTTTAAAGCCTACTTTTCAGGAAAAATCCTCCGATATAACCTTTATATTCATTATGTGTAAAATAAAAAAAGCAATTAAAAATAAATAATAAATACATATGAAATAAAACATATTCCTAACTATATATAACTAAAGAACTGACAATTTTTGACTGGTCATAGGATATCTGTTAGTCGAGTGGATGTTTCTATGTACTGAACATAGGATATCTGTTAGTCGAGAGGATGTTTCTATGTACTGAACATGGGATATCTCTTAGTCGAGAGGATGTTTCTATGTACTGAACATAGGATATCTGTTAGTCGAGCGGAAGCTTCTATGTACTGAACATAGGATATCTGTTAGTCGAGCGGAAGTTTCTATGTACTGAACATAGGATATCTGTTAGTCGAGCAGATGTTTCTATGTTTTGCCTGATTGCGCAAATACTTCAATTAATTTCGAAAATACTTTCACTTTTTCAGCAGAACTTGTTGCAACTGCTGCAAAAATAATGAACGCGTTCTCTGCAGCCTTTTGTTGCTGTTGTTGTTGCAGTTGTTGTTGTTGCTGTTGTTAACGCTCGTTAAGCTTATTGTAATTTTATCTTTAAATGAGGTGCGACGTTTTTCATTTTATAGCATATATTTGTACTGTTTCGTCATTTTGTGCGCGCCTTGCATGAATGGTTCGCATTTCGATTTCTTTTGTGGCTGGCAGTATTCAAATTTCGCCTGTAATTCAATTCAACTGCGAAACAGATGCGACAAAGACAGAGAGAGACAGAGTCAGAGCTAGAGAGAGTGGACGAGAGAGAGAGAGAGAGAGAGAGAGCAAGTGATTATTGAACAATGTTGCAATCATTGCAACAGACGACCATCAATCAATGAACTTTGTCGCACCTGACAATTACAATACTGAAACTGGAAACTCCCAAAAGCAGAAGTTATTATAAAAAAAAAAAACAAAAATAAATCAAAAACAAATAAAAATGAAAATGAAAATGTAAGCGGTTCTTATCTGGCACATTTCTGGGGCAACCAGTCAACCGACTAAAAATGTACAAATTACTAACACAAAAGCCACAATTTAATGCCGAGCAGCAAATGCGTAACTGGCGCGTATCTAGATTCTAGAGCTATGGACATGGCCAATCTTATCCGACAGACTGCGACTCTACCACTTCCTTTACTCTACCACCTGGTAATACGCACCCAAATAACTCAGATACAGTTGCAGCAGATTATGCATTAAGATCACATAACAGATGGATTCTTGTTGCATATTCAGATACAGAAAAAAGTAGTAGTAGTACAGTTATAGATGGTCGAAAATATAAATATAAATATTTCGTTAGAGAGATACAGATACAAATATGGCAAAGGGGATTCCATTTCTCTAAAGGAAACTACACTCATAGCTGACAGATACAACATTAGATAATATTCTAAAAAAAGAAAACGGCTAAAATGACAAATAGAGATACGAGTCGTCTACAAGATATATATATGTAGGTCCTCGGGTATTTTGTGGTTGCAGCGTCAATCATCTGTCCACCTGCTCCAGCCAAATATTGACTTATCACGATTACCTCGCAGTTGCTGTTGTAAATGTCGCATAATACGCGATGATTAGATTTCGGCGAAGAGCCACATGCCTCACGTACTGTCTAAGAATTCAGATACTGTTAATCGCATTGACACTGTGCTAATTAGTTCCGCTACATGCCCAGATACCGTTGGTGCCTAGTACAGCTGGGCCACAACATGAATCAGTCATGACGCAAAAAAACAGCCGCTAGTATGAGTCTCTATCCACTAATCTCCAACCGTCATCTAAAACAAGACTATACAAAAACAGTTGCTAAACAGGCTCAAGAAGTTCAATCATCAATCCAAATATATATCAAGTCGGTCAATGGTGCTGATAACCGTCTTTAATGGGGTCACAAACTATCTAAACTCATTTCAAGCACTGTGCTGAGATCTTGAACGTGGTTTGTCCCATGAAAATAGTTCTTTATTATAGTTGTAAAACTGTCTTTTATCTTTGGGAGTTGGCCTTATTCCTCAAGCTCATCTATCTATCAGTATCTCTTCAGGCACCCGTTAAGCTGCAGAAGTTTAATTATTCCTAAATAAGATAGCAACACTCTTCTCCTTCTCTCTTTCTTCTTCTACACCAACAAATAGTTAAAAGACTCTTCTACGAATAGGAATCAAACCCATGAGTATTCTGCCTGGGCTGGAAAGTAAACCTAGTAACCGAAGTGGTTTATCCTACCGTCAAGGAATAAACACTTTTGCAAATCTTCTCCGCTGTTGCCAGAATTCTAGCTAAACTTGCTGCTTCCCCTTGTGCCTCAAACTGCTCTGGGTCAATCTTTGTATAGATCATCTTATAAATGTTATCAAGTCGTAAGTTAACAAGGCCCGAGATGACTGATTATCTGCTTGGCCAATCCGTATCAACTCTCAAGTTAACCAAGCTAAAATATATATAAAATTGATACTACGGCTATATCTATTGAGCACAAGGCTTGAGAGGTTTAACCCTCAAAAGCTTTTTCAGTCTTCTCTGTTCTCTGCTCTCCGTTCTCCGTTCTCTGTCTCTTGTGTCTGTGTGTGTGTGTGTGAGCCAGTTGCTAGGACTCTCTCTCTCTCTCTCTGGCAAGACTCATATAAAGTTGAGAGAAAAAACATTGTGCAGTAAAGTGTGCACGACTAGAAGATACCCTGTGGGCAGTTCTGAATTGATCAAATACACAACGAATAAAATACCTCTAAAATTGTAGATGGCAACGATAAGGCTTTTGATATTGCTTAGGAATATATGTACGTTATAGTGCTGTAGTTGAAATATCTCCTTGAGTCCACACTTTATAATTACAGGGTATACACAAATAAATAAATAGAGCGAACAAAAATCCATTTAACTCAATTAAAGTGCTTAACTCTTTGTTGAATTATCTTATCGTCAGCACTTTTGGAGCTTCCCAGTGACATATTTTGGGAGCAGGGCTAACAAAGCGGGGGTGTGGCAGGGCTTTTGAGAACTTTTTCTGTTGAAGATAAGGCTCGCCAGCTCATTCGCTCGCTAGGCTGGCCAACTGCCTACACTACACAAAGAGTGTAGCCTTGCAGTGTGTGGACAAACCGCAACGATACTGGGAGCTACTCGCACGCAAATCTGCCCCAAAGAAGAAGAAGAGGAGGCAAACAAGAGCATTCGATCGGGTCTGATATCAAGTATTGGGTTTAGCTTTCAGCTGGAAAGCTTAGCATCATGTTGGGCACCTTCAGTTCGGTCAAGCAATACCTCAAGTTCGACCTATCGCGTGTGATCATCGATAATATTGTGTTCAAGTTGCACTATCGCTGGACCTTTGTGCTGCTGCTGGTGGCAACCCTGTTGATCACCTCGCGCCAATACATTGGCGAGCACATACAGTGTATATCCGATAATGTGGTCGCACCAGTGATAAACACCTTCTGCTTCTTTACGCCCACCTTCACAGTGGTAAGTGATTGTTTCATTTTTTTCCCGTTCGATCCTTGCATCGGAAGATTCGTTAGGTCGGAGGATTAGAGAGGTTCAGTCCGAAAAGTTGTTTATTTGATCAGTGATCCGAGTTGACTAATCGTGATCGGTCTCTCTCTCTCTCTCTCTCTCTCTCTCTCTCTCTCTCTCTCTCTCTCTCTCTCTCTCTCTCTGTTCTCTCTCTCTCGCTCTCTCTCTCTTGGACACAACTGATAGGATCATTTTTGAATGATCCATAACACTGCCTGGGATTTACAATTTTTAACAATAATTAATGGTACTTATTTCTAAATTTGAGCCCACTATAATTACTTGACAGGTGCGTCACATGAACAACACGGCACTCGACTCTGGCACCATTTTCCAGCCAGGCATTGGACCCTACAATCGCAATGAGGATAAGATCAAGCGGCATGCCTATTACCAGTGGGTGCCCTTCGTACTCTTTGCCCAGGCTCTGTGCTTCTACATACCGCACATGATGTGGAAGAAGTGGGAGGGTGGACGCATCAAGGCGCTGGTCTACGGACTGCGTATGGTCGGATTGACCAAGTACCTCAAGCATGACAGCATGCGGATTGGCAAGCTGAATATACCCTCGATGGCCGAGGCGGAGGAGCGGGTGATCAACATTCGGCGTACGATGATCGATCGCATGCGGCTGAATCAGTCGTGGGGTGCCCATCTCGTCTTTGCGGAGGTGCTCAATCTGCTCAACCTGTGCTTCCAGATCTACTGGACGCATCGCTTTCTCGGCCGTGAGTTTCTCACGTTGGGCATTAAGGTGCTTCAGGAGCGTTGGGTCGATAAAATGGATGCACTCGATGTTGTCTTTCCCAAGGTCACCAAGTGTACGTTCTTCAAATATGGTGCCGGTGGATCGCTGCAGGAGCACGACACACTCTGCGTCATGGCTCTCAATATTATGAATGAGAAAATTTACACCATTCTCTGGTTCTGGTATACCTTTCTCCTTAGCGTTACGATTTTGGGTCTCCTATGGCGCTTGCTTACGCTCTTTTTATACAAAAGGTAAGTATCTTTTATAGTCTTTGTCTAGTCTGCTTTCATAATATCCAGTTGGGGTCTCAGTAAACTTCTGTCTCATCTTATCATATATGATTTCCATTGGGTCCGGCTCTTTAGATTTTGGGTATATTTATAAGAGCTCTTTAATTATTGTAGCAAATCTATCTTAAATAGTTTATATACTTTTTGCTTTCATATTTAGCTTTTAGTTTAATAAGTCTACAAATTCTTTAGATTTCTTCAGGAACTCACGTGTCAAGAGGGGTCTTAGATTCTAGAGAGCTAACACCTTTTGGGCCCAGGCTCTTGGGGTCTCAAATTATAAATGTTCTCAGATCTTAAGTGTTGCAGGTTTTGATGTTTTTAAGACCCAGGGTCTCAGTACCAGGGGTCTCAGTACTTAAGAGTATTAGGTGTTGAGGAGTTTCAGATCTGAGATAACTCAGTTAAAAGAAGTCTTTAATCCAAGGTCTTATGTCTTTTCATAGAAGTCTAGTCTATCTAAATTTTGAGTTCCCATTGGAATCACTCTACCAATTCTTCAGTTCAACTTCATTTGGATCAATCAATTTATAAGCCCAACTAAGGTACAATTTATTTAATCCCCAGAGTAACCTTTACCAAATGGTCTCTGTATTGGGCCAAGCCCGGCAAACTGGATGAATCGGATCTGAAGGCTGTTATTGATAAATGCAACTTCTCCAATTGGATGTTCCTGTTCTTTTTGCGCACCAACCTGTCGGAGTTCCTGTTCCAGAAGGTGATCTACCATCTGGCCAGCGAGTTTCCCAACGATGCGATACACGATAACGATATCAACGATTATCGCGCACGCGAACGCGAAGCGGCCAGCGATGGTCCCAGATCCGGCAAGTATCCACAGATTGAAGGACTGGACACGGGGGAAGCCGCCCTGCTGCATCATCGGGCCGCTGCAGGTGGCGCTGTTGCTGGCACAGCACCGAAAGCGCCGCCAGATGGCGCCAACCTGCTCGTTTGACAGCCGCTATTTATGCACTTTAATTAATAAATAAATTATGTAATTAATTGTTATTGCTTTCACAATACGTCTTCTTTTTTTTAAACTGTATTTTTTTTTTTTTTAAATATATTTATATTTATTGCTAAGTTCTTTTATCTTCTTCTTGCTGGCCTTGGTTTCGAACTGGTTTAAAAACAATTCAATATTCAAATGGCCCAAAACTCGTACAAAACCTGAAAAATGCTTCAAAACCGGCTACCACCTACCACATTGATCTGTGTGGGCGTGGCAGCCGAAACAGTTAGCCCCCCTCCTTATTTCGCTTGGTGTCAGCCGTCACCTTATCTTGACTTTGGATTTGGACTGCGGCTCTGGTTAACTATCTGGACTGTGGTTTGACCCACTTTCAAATGACACGCGACGCAGCGGGCGTGGCAAATGTGGCAATGGTGGCAAATGTGCTCCACAGCTGTGGTTTTCACTTACGGATCAAAGATCTGGCTTCAGGTCATATCTCATGTACACAATTGGGTCGTCAAATTGCGTAGCAGTGTAAATTTATCTATGGTTAAAAAGAGAGAAACTTCAAGCAGAAAATCAGTCTCTTTCCCATGGGCAGCTCGATAGAAAGCCAATTTTCTAATATCATTTCTTATACAAACTTTTTATAACATTGGCTTTACAGATCCTGAGGTACCATTAAATAGTACCAGTAATATAGCTAACCCAATAGCAATACAACATTTTTCAAAGTGCTAAAGTCTTGTACAAAGCTTCAACCATTTTTTTCTTATTTTGGTTAAAGAGATCCTGAGATATTAACACCGAACCCAATAGCAATACAATATTTGTTTAAGCGTTAAAGCATAGGAAAAAGCTGATACCCAATTTTCTTACATTTAAATCAAAAGATCCTGAGATATCAACAGATACCAAACGGGAAATATCAAACCCAAAAGCAATAAAATCATTTTTTAAGTGTTGAAGCATAGGAAAAAACTGATACCAAATATTCTTACATTTAAATCAAAAGATCCTGAGATATCAACAGATACCAAACGCAAACTGCAAAGCTTCAGAAAAACTCAAAGCAACTTTCCTTATACTCCATTGCACAGATCCTAAGTTATTTCGCAACATTCTGCAATCTGAAATGATGTACATACATATATGGACTAGATGTCAATTTGTTGCTCTGTAGCCTATAACATTTGCCGCGACACTTGAGATTTGTGGAGAGAAAAAAGACGAAAAATATAAACCATAAAGTATTCGGTAGCCATATAAGTAGACATGTAATTGCCAGTTAGTTATGACACCTGCCGCCTAGCGGGCCATATTCGCAATAGTCGAGCATGTCTGACGATCTGACTTTAACCACATTTAGTTGATATTTTATTGGTTGACAGGCGGCAGGCAGCTACAAATCTTCAAGTTTCTAATGCTTTTTAGATATTTGCCAATTATTATTCTTTTTGCCAACTTACGACTGTGTTTTTGCGGTCAATGCCAACGAGTTCAATTCACTTGAATTAACTTGATTGGAGTCTCCGTCTCCGTCTGAGTCTGAGTCTGAGGCTGAGGCGGCAGACCCCGCCCCCCGCCCCGCCCACCTGCAGCGTCCCCTTCTTGCGGCTGTCAATCGACATGTGTTTGCTGTCGCTTCAAGTATTTAAGCTAATAGAAAAAATAGGCTTCGAAAACTTTAACTCTTAAATGCAACAGTTTCAATACCCTAGGTAAACAATTTACGTAAATATTCTATGATCTTAACTAAAGTAAACAATTTTTTCTAAATTATATGATATAGTCAACCGATCTGTTGGATAACGAAAGTATATCTATCTCTAGCCAAAAGAATTAGCGGTATCAAATTTCATGAGCATTACTTCAGTGAGAGATCAGTTCCTATAGAACAGAACTATTTGGAACCTGCTTTCCTATGCTACAATAATATATTAAACTATAACAAATTTCATCTTACAGTTATAATGCCCTCTGTTAGAGTATTTAAATCTGTAGCCAGATATTACCATAATATCAGACTTTCGAAATGAAATCAATGCAAAATGTAAAAGGAGAACTGATCAGAGGTTATTATTGGACTGCTGGTGGGGCGAGGGGGGAGGGAAGGCATTGAGATCGACTAAATTTGTCACATAGCTAAAATACATACATATGTACATATGTATGATTCTCGTCTTGTTCTCGTTTCCTTTGTTTATTTTAGCATATCAAGTGATTCTTCTTTTTCGCTTTTGTGTCGATTTTATTCCTGAAACTTCGTTTATTATTTGGAGTTCAAAGACAAAGCGGAATAAAAGAAATACACGTCGAATTCGAAATGTACATATGTATATATGTATGTACAAAAAGCAGAAAGAAAAGAAGAAACACACACAATAAATAATTGTGTAGAGCGCACATTGTTTTCTTTTCGTATTGTTTTCACTGGCTTCGTCTTTCTCCCTCTTCATATGGTGAATGACCGTTAACATTCAGAAGATCGTCGCCATAGAACGAGCTTTTTTCTTCATCTGGTGTGACAGGTTTCTACTGGCCCCTATTGAGCGAGCTGTCGTTTTGGTCTTAGCCCCATAGCCGTCAAGTAATCCGTAAATAGTCAAAAACCCAAAAAAAAATTAATAAAAATACAATAAATGTATAAAAAATGGTAACAAGTGTTATGAGGCCAACACTGAAGCATTCCTAACAGAACTTTTAGAAATCTATAAATGATGCATTGACTGAGCTTTGAGCTTTAAGTACTTACAATTTGTATCTAGTAGATACTTGTAAGCCTGACAAGTCGAGTACTGAAAGAATTTACAAATAAAATATAATATCAAAATAATTGGAGAAACTTAAAATACTTAAACTATATCAAATATTGTATTCAGGTATTTTATTATATTTATTTTCATATGCCGCGAAATGAAAGAAATACAAATAAATAGAAAACATGAAAATAATAAATAATAAACTATAATTTTAGTATATTGCATATCACAAGTTTTTCAATTCTCAGAACCCAATCGAGATTTGTTTGCTTTTAAGTAGTTGTCGTATGGAATGCTTAGCTCATAACAATCCTTGGGGGGAGTTGGGGCGTTGTTGGAGGCAACAATTTGCATCAATTATCAAAATTTATGCGACAATTAACACTTTGAACTGTGGCAGTCAAGCGAAACGAGCTCCAAGCCACGAGAAGCTACGTCTGGGGTTGGGATTGGGCATGGGAATGGGAATGGGGTTTTGGATGGCGTTGGGGATGTGGATGGGAACTGGGTAATCGGAAGTGGGCAGGGGCTAGGAGGGGACCTATTCTCCAACCTGCCGCTGCGGCTGCTGTGTGGAGCGACCTGTGGTTTGTCGCGGAATTCGTTGCCAATAAATTTATGCAATTGACACACTTGTTGCATGCCCCACCAGCGCAAGAAGAAGACGAACTTTGCCCATTTCTTAGCATGCAAAATTTATTTCAATTGCATTTAATTTGTGCGGATTAGCAAATGGTATTTGTCGCCCAAATGGGCCAAGCAGTTCCTGGCATTTTTTTTTTGTCGTTTTTTTTTTTGTATCTAATTTGCATCTCATGCAACATTTATTGCGATTTATTAGCAATTTCAGAAAATGCTTGGCCCCAATTTAGCCACGTGATACGAGTGGAAGCGCAAGGCAGGGGTTGAAGGTGTAATATCTCATGGGATGCGATGATGAAAATACTCTTCCTAAATTGTCACTCACTTATAACTTATTTGCATATGGAGTACCTTTTTTGTCTATATTGATTTGGCATTAAATGCAAAAAAATACAATTTGAAATCTCACCTGCTTAAATTTGGGATTAAAAAAGTCAAAATAAATCTTAAATCGAAAGCCAGATAGGGATGTCTATTTTTCCCTATATCATAAAATTTCAGAAAATTCCTATAATCCTATTTTGTTCTGTGGGTTTATTTTGCATTGAAAGTTGTTTCATTTTTGATAATAAATATTTTCAAACATTTGAAAATTATTACAAATGCAAATTATATTATTAATTTTCTTAACATTCACGTCTAATTATACTTTGGGTTAAAAATATATTTTAAATGTAAAATCTCGAAAATTGTATTTCCATGTAAGAAATTTGTACGTGAATAGTTAAATTTTAGCATATGTATGTGAAAAAGTCTTTGTTCCGATTTCGCGGCTACCCTGTTAAGCACCCTATATATGTAGGGTATGAGCAAATTTCCGCGTTTCCTTTGTGTCTTTGTTCCGGGTATAAAAATGCGATTCCTGGTTCGCTGCTTCCGCCAGGACAATGACGAAATACCCTCCACAAATTGCGTACATCGCGTAGGTCAGTTCAACTCATGAGAATTCACTCAAAAACTCAGTACAGTACGCAGACAAAGGACGCTCGCTCTCTTGCGCCTGCTGTTTTGCTCTCTGGCACAAGGATCGAGCGGCATGGGGTAGCAACCCTCGGATGAAATTTGACAAAAATGACGTCGCAGCAGCCCGAAGCAGCGAACAAAGCGAACGACGCAATTCGCACCCGCAATACGGGAAAAGGGAAGTAAGAAAAGCGTAACAGAAATAACAACAACAACGGAAAAACAACAAAAACCAGAAGCGACCCTTATAAAAACTTGCCAACGACTTCCAGGAACCGAAAAATGCATTCGGGAATTTTTTCGTATTTGGGCAGAAATCCTAGCAACTGAGTTTTTGCTGTGGGGGGGTATTGCGAAGTAGAAATTCGGGGGTTGTTTGTGTTTTGCCTGCGTCGGTGTCTGTGTGTGTGTGTGTGTGTGTGTGTAACATGTGGCACGCTTTAATGTGTCGCTTTAATTGTCCGGAAATTTGGTTGCACTGTTTGTGTTGTGCTCGCGAGTTCTCCAGATTATTCTAGTACTTCTGCTGTTATTTCGGTTTTTATGAGTTTGTCATGTCTGCATTTCAATTTCTATTTTCATGCTCGTTCTCTCTCTCTCTCTCTCTCTCTTTACATATCTTCGCAGCTCTTTGGTGTGTTTTGTTATGCTTCGCATTGCATTTGCTGCCACTTGGCAATGACCTTGAGCAGCTGCTGCTGTTGCTGCTGTTACTGCTCTCCTTGTTCTTCCCTCCCAACAATATGTTTACGTTTGCATCTTTCATCTCGGCGTTTCTAAGCTCCGAAACTCACAGCCCCCCTCTCAGCCTCTCCTGTGTCACGTCTAGTCTCGTCTCGTCTCATCTCATCTCATCTCGTCTCGTCTTGTGTCTGGGCGTATCAACGAATGTTATTGACCCCTAGCCTTAGATGTTGCTATAAAAGGTGCTAGAACAAACACCTCAAAAGCCAATGTGCCAGACTATTGGATACCCTCTCTCGTTTGCTTGATTAATTTACATTTTTCCGCTTTCAAACTTTCTGAAATACATATGTATGTACATATATATTGAGTGGATCTTTCGGTCATACAACTCTCCTTCAAGACTTCAACAACCCATTAACTTTGCCAAAACTGAACCCATCTTCAAGTTTGATGTCATTTTGTTATTGAATTATCCCCTTAATTAATTTTTCATTTCAAGTTTTTGCATTTTTGAAAATTAAATTTTGTCGACCTTTTTTCGAAAATATCACAGGCCCTTAATAATTTTTAAAAATATTTTATTTTAAATTTTAGAATCTTGAAATTTTATTTTTAATTGCTTGTGGGTGTCATAATTAGTACAAAAAGTCATTGGAAAAATTATTCTGGGATAGACTGGTAAGACTGAACCGAAGATAGTTTGTTCATGATTTTTCCTCTAAATTAATTCTGTATTCTAAATATATGAATTTTCTAAAATTAAATTTTTGTATAGTTTTACTGAAACTATTCTTTTCTGGAACTATTTGTACTCGAACATTACAGGGTATTCTGCATATTATTTTACATAATAAATATGAGACCTCGTAAATTCCTGATTATCAGCAACAAATTCTAGGCGACATTTGTAACTGAATTGCGAAAACACTTCGGGGAATGACGCAAATTTGAGATTATAGATTGTTTAGCTGTTGCTCAAATTGATTAGCTTCGAGCTCTGTTTTGAGCTACTGCTGGAAATTTGACTCCGTGCTGGCATTCAACGATGAAGCCACTTCCTCTCTGTAAACGATCCATTTTATGAAACCAACTGTTGAAGTAATATTTATGTGGTACTTAATTGTAATGTGACGAAACATTATAGCTAAAATAAGCGTCACCTATGAAAAAGAAGAAAACTGCAAAAATATAAAAACTCGAATTTTGTTTACCGATTATTCTCAGGCCATCTATGTGATATAGTAACTGATTGATTCTGATTTTTCTGATAGCTGCTTTCAACATAAACAACTGTACTTAATTTCAGCAACATAGCTTCACTAAGAGTCCAGTTCGGATAGGACTTATCCCTTTGATGAGTATTAAAGCTAAATATCAGCTTGTAGTCACAGCAAAACAAAGCTGATTTCCAGACCAACAACATTCCAACTGCGATCTATAAAGAGGGCATTGCTCAGTTCCAAAGAACGTGATGTACTTTATTTTTCTTTTCTTTTCTTTTTTTGCTCTGTTCTTTGATGAGACAATGTCATAAAAGTCAATTGAAGAACTCTGTGGCAGAAGAACTGAAAGCATCCATTGTACATTGTTGTACATGTAGATTAGTCCAGAGTGCTGCTGATAAGAGCGTGTCGTCGATTACTAGCTGGAAATTTCGTCTATATATAGAGTGACTACTGAGTGATGTTCATGTATGTACATATATAGTATTTGTAAGATCTTTTTGGGTGGCAATGTCCGCCCAGGCAGAAAGAGGGATAGAGAGAGAGAGAGAGAGAGTCAAATTAGCGCCGCATGACAATGATAGCGCCTCAAGGCGTTTTCAATTTAGACAATTACGCAACTGTAAATGGAATTGGAACTGAACTGAACTGAGCATTGGAATTGGCACAACGTGGGCGGCGATTCCAACCTCAAATAAAACCAACAACTACTGATCAGGTTGTCAAATAGCAGCGACCTTAATCAAACAGCAGATCAACGACAGAATTGAGCTGAATTAAATGGTTCTCGCTTAATGAAATGTCAATAACAATATATTCACTGATGAGACCCGCAAGTCGAGTGGATCAACCGCACAGGTTACAATCCGTTTGATCGAGGGTCGCCACTCGTAAGACAATTCAAGGCGATAGATGGCGACAACAACAACAACGACTACTTTTAAACAAGTCGCGAATGCTCTTAAGTCTCGAATGATCGAACAGTGTTTACCTAGGTTTAGACTCTAGAGAGAATAGATTCAAATAATTTGTAAATTTATTATACAATCGCTATGAAATACTTTAGAATATAAAGATAACAAATATCAAGGTACTATATCTTTGAAAATTTATATTATTCGAAAAACGAGATATTTAATTTGCAATATCTTTGATATTGACGATTTAGGCGGTCTGAAGACAGTGTTTCAATATAATAATATCTATCTACTAAGAGGCTATCAAAATGCTAAAAAAAAAATATAAAAACAAAAAAATATAACTTCTTAAATAACTTATACGATAGCTTTGAAATTTTTTTTTTCGTTTCAAATTTTTATTTTTTTTTTATATTGTTTTATTTATGTTTTACTGTTGCATAATTTTGAATATCGATCTCTGAGTTTACACCGAATATTGCTAAAAATCAGAAAAATATATATGTATATATATATATATACAACTTTTGAGCTGTGCATGTAACTTTATGTCACCTTATAATAGCCTTTATTGTCCAATTGCTTATTACAGGGTATATAAAGACGTTGAAAAGTGTGTCACAGTTGCAGTTGCAGTTATTGTTATTGCGGCTATTGCAGTGGCCGCCACAGATATCAATCCGTCGATTAACCAATATTGCCGCAAAGCTATCAAATTGCACATCTTCCCCCCTCCCACACCCACCTGATAGGCGTAGGCATTCCTAAAACACGCGCGTTCCATTTGCCAAAGTGAGCGTTTCATTCCATTTCATACCCATGCCAAAACAACAAAAAATCCCGCCATTCGTATATGTGTGAGAAAACTTTACTTTTGTTCAGCTTACAAAACTACGAAACTTAAAAATATTAACGTGTGGGGTTAAAAAAAAATAGAAAAAAAAAATCAGTTATTAGAGACAACAACAAAAGCAGCTGCTGTGTGCTTTTTTGTTGTTGGTCTACTCTTTGTTTACAAAGCTATGTTTGTGCGCGCGCTCTCTCTCGCTGTGGCTCTCCCAATATCTAGCGGCGTTGCCAGATCGTCAGCAGTAGGAGCAGCATTGTAAGCGCCACACCCCAAAATCCACCGGCAGCGCTGTTCAGTTGATTGGTGCCATTGCAGCCATCCGTGTCGCAGGTGTAAATGCAACTGCGATAGTCCATGCGATCGCCCTTGTTGCGCACATAGTTACAATAGTTGCCCAGATCCTTGGAGCTGCAGAAACGTTTCGCACCAATGCCGCCCTCAAATCGGCCCACATGCTTCACACAGAATGTGGCGCCATGGACACTGGAACAGTTTTGCGGCTCAATGTCCGGCTGATCGAAGCGATCGAACCATTCGCCGCACTGGAAAGGATTCTTCGTATCGCTGGCATCGCACACGTAACATTCGATGGCACCCGTGTAGTGCAGACAGCCGCAGCATAGCAGCAGCGCCGCCAGCAGCAGCGGCAGCAGCGACGTTGACATTTCTTGTTGGTTGTTGCTGTTGTTGTTGTTGTTTGGTTTCTACCTTTGTGTTTATGTTTGATTGCACACACTCGCACACAGACAGAGAGATACACACACACACACACACACACGCACACACACAGATAGAAAACAGACAGAGACGCAGAGAGGCGAAAGTCGGCGTCGTCAGCAAATGCCAAGCTCGTACTGAAGCGTTGTTTTAACTTCGTTTCCGTTCGTTTCAAGCCAGCGAGCGAACGCTGCTGCTGCTGCTGCTACTGCTGCTGGCTGAGAGCGCGTCTTGGTGTGTGTGAGGCTCGCTCTCTCACCTGCTATGTTGTTGCTTGCTTGCTTGCTTGCTTGCTTAGTTAGACTCTGTTACTCTAGCCCTAGCTGGTCAGCTGTCGAGCGCATCCTTTGCTGGCGCCCTGGCGCATTTATCGTTTATCGATACTGAAACTTGTTGCCTGGCAACCAACAACAACAAAAACAACAATAACAGCAAAACTTATATGCCAGGCAACAGGTATCTTATAGACACACACACACATAGAGACACTCATACTTACATACATAAATTCATTGGCTCCCCTTTTTCGAGTTCTTATTGGAATTCCATTAAAGTTAGCTGGGTTCTTGGTTCTTGTCTTCAATTTTGAGCCAAAGAGAGCCAAACGAGGGCATTAAACTTTGCAGAGACAAAAGCACACACACACACACACACACATACGCACACCTATACAAACAAAGCAAAAGCTGCTTTTTGTGGCAACAAGTTGTGGCCAGCATATCAGGCATTGTCAACGATCTTGCACAGGCCCCATAGTTGGAGCCCAACTCCACTGCCTTACCCTCACCGATCAGCCCCCTTCTTGGCCACCAGCGAACAGGGCCAAGCCTTAAAAAAATACCCACACGGGGCCTGTAATTGAAACGATCCACAATGAGCCCCACGCCATCAGACATCAAGTTTTCTTTTTATGGTTTATGCTTGATTTCAGCTTTGGCTCTCTGACTTGGGAGTCGTTCGTTCGTCGTCGTCTTTGGTATGTGGTTAGCCATTTCTCAATCTTCCACAGACCCCTTCCATAGTGGGTATTGTAAATAAGTTGCGCGTTATGTAACGCTTTAAAAAAAACAACAACAGTAGTCGAAAATTTGAAATTGCAAAGAAACATCAATTTAAAAATGTTCATTATTTTTAAAATTTATATTTAAATTGTGATTGTTACATTACATTATATCTTACTTTTTTTGTATAATTTTATTATAATTTTTATTATTATAATTAATTATTTGTGATTAATTTTCACCTGTGGAATCGAAGCAAGTTTTGATTTGTAAGTTACTTTGTTGTATGACCCGAAATACAGATTAATCTAAGCGATAGACAGTCAGAAACCATTAAATAAAAATCGGAATACCATATTTAATGCCAACTGAAGAAAGGAAAAGTTTATAACTTAGTTTTACTATGCAAAACTTATTTGAAAATCAACCTACTATGTATATGTATATGATATACTTTATATTTTATATCGTCGTTTTTTATATACAAAACCCTTTGATAAGAAAAAGCGAAAGATCAGCTTACCATAGATTAATAAAGCTAAATAATATATCTGTTAGTGTATTTAATCTTCGTCACTCGATTAATAACCATTTTTGTTCATGTCTTACAATCGATTCGAGTTCAAGCGGTTTCTACAATCGTTTCTTACTTACCAAAGATGCCTTTCCATATCTCATATTTCATCTCAAGTATCCATAATGGCAATATTGTTCTCATTTTTATTGCCCCTCTATTGCTTGTTTTCAGTTCATCAGAGATCACATGGGACAGTAAGTACTTGACTATATAGCTCTATGAACAGATTATCAAGAAATCCGTCAGCATCACTCAAAATAGTATTCCTCTTACATTACAGATACGAAACAAAAACATATTCTGAATTGTTTTAATAATTATATTTGGAATATTTTGAATAATACTAATTATGATTATAATAAAATGTTAGTCTTGTAGTTGATTAATTAATGTTGTTTGCGGTTCGGAGAACTTTGTATGTACTATTATGCGGGTTCCTGGGAAGAAATTGATTGGTGTATTAATTGAAAAATACTGTACTATTGAATTTTATAGACATTGATGCTTATATAAACTGTTAAAATATATGTACCTATATGAAGAAACATACATATATGTATATAATATAATATAACAAATATATATTAATAAAGTTATAGCATGATTTATATCATATAGTGTAGCCAGTAAATTGTGTCTTAAAACAATAATCTATACAAAGAAGAGTTTCCAGAATTAGGTATCTTTATTTTCAAAACAATGTATTTATGGGTATTGAATTTTCAAAAACCCTATGCAAATGTTATACAGAAACCATTAAATTGAAAACAGTCTATGTTAAAATCATTACGATTAAAATATTAAATAATATTTGTTTGGATAATTTCAAAAAGATCAGGGAAAGGATACATAAAGCACAATACTATAGAACCTATTTGGATCTCATAGCATCAGTAGATGATGTGTAGATGATATATTGTCCTCCTCAAGTCCTCTGCGTACGTGACCAATAAAACGATTCCCATCTACACAGAAGATCCTCAACTCGTAACAATTGTAAAGTACAGTGTCTGTATTTAGTATATGTACATACATACACATACATACATATTTGTATGTACATACATACACACATATGTACATATGTCTGTCTGTTTCATGCAGTGTTATGTTTTATGTGTTTCACATGTTCGAAATGTGCACTTTGATCTTCACATTTGGTGACTTTTAGCTGAGTGCATAAATTAAAAATGAGCCCATTTCGGCATATGCCACGTTGCAACGCTTGCCACAATCACACGCACACACACACACACACACACACACTCACATGCGAGAGCGAGAGAGAACAAGAAAAAGGAAGCTGCAGTCGCGTCGCTTTGATTGCGTCTCTCTCTCTCGCACACTCTCTCTATCTCTCTCTCTCTGTCTCTCTCACCCTTCGTGCGCTGCACGCGGAAGCGAAGCAGCAAAAAAGGAAGTTGCAACACAGGAGCCAGCAGCTGCACTCAGTGAGAGCGCGACAGAGAGTGAGTGAGTGTGTGAGTGAGTGAGTGCATTTAATGCATTGAGTGAAAAGTGTCGAATTGAGCGCAAATGAATTTATGCTTAAATGCGATTTATGCTTGAGATTAAAACGATTCCAGGCTCAATAAAAAAAGAGCAAAACTGGGCTGGCCCAAATCAAACATAAGGAATGCAAACAGTGTAAAAGACACGCACAAGCACACGCAGACACACACTCATACACTCATAAATCAATGTCACGTACGGATCCCGCGCACCCGCGCACGTAGCACCCACCAAAAGGCAGCTATCGAAATGCTTATCGGTTAACGGGCAAACGTGAGACAGACAAGGGAAGACAGAAGACAGAGTGAAAGGCAGATACATACATACATATGTATGTATGTATGTACATAAGTCAGGCTCAAGATCGCTGTTCGGCTTTTTGTAATGACAACGCACTTGAATTATTTCAACATTACGAAAGTGGCGCGGTTTATTATAGGACCATAAAAAAGACCACGATCAGTCAGAAGAAGAAGAAGAAAAAGAAAAGGTTAAAACAGAAAAGACAAGACAATAAACTCAAAGACAAAAAACAAGCAAAAATTCCTGATCACAAGATACCCTGTACATACATTCGAAAATTTTTAATTTTTTTATTTGAATAGTTTCTCAGTTTATCATCCAATCGATTGGATGATTTTGAAAACATAAAGTTAGAATTGAAAGATGATCACATGCTAAGCATCAAGACAGTATCTTGAAAAGTTAAGATTTCTTTTAGCGCAATGGGTAAGTTATATAACATTTGAAACATTCTCGAACTTGGTATGATATATGAGGAAACACATACCAAATTTGGCATCTGTTGCAACCTAAAAGTCTTCGGGTTTTTTTTAAAAAGCAGGGATTGAAAATATCTATTTATCGGTTTTGATAAATATAACTCGAATCAGGCAAAATGCGGAGAGTTATCGAACAAGTAAAATTAATTTTATAGGAGCTAGTACCAATATGATCAGACAGAGTGACTCAAGTAATGACACAACTCACTGTTCCGATCAAGAATATATATAAAGTATATGATAATTATACCCTTTTTACAAAACTTTTAATGGGTAAAGTTTATAAAGCAGTTGGCATCCAAGCGAGCACTGCATGATATGACCACATGTAGGGCAAAGGGTTGGGGACATTGGGCTTGAGCTTGGGGTTTGGGGCTTGGGGCTTTGTGGGGAGGTCTTCATAGCATAAAGCCTCAAAATTACATTGCACACGCGCATGCGGTTAATATTAAATAATGCAGCAGCAGCAGCAGCAGCAGCAGCAGCAGTGGGTACCCCCTACCCAAAACATAACTGTAATTCGAGCGCAGGCATATTGAATGACTGATGAACTGACTAACTAACTGAAGCACCCGGGGCAGCTAGGTGTCCATGTCATTTGGGGTACAGCCGCACAGATAGTGTCATTCGACATATGTACAAATAATGTATTATATCACGTTCCCAAACAATGATCAAGTAGCTCAACTTACAATACTGACACACGGCTGTGCAAAAAACATAAACAAAATACCAATTATATGCATTGAAATAGATATAAAGTAAGCATTATTATAACATTGTCTAGAGTCAGACATCTCTATTATATCAGTTGAGAGTTATCTTGCTTTATTCTGGATCTATGTTAACTAATTTTTTACGGCTAGAAATCATTTTAGGAACATTTTTGAAATAAGAGCTTTTATAAATTAAAGTTGTCCAGAAACTAAAAATTTATAGATTTTATGTTTAATTTAATGTATTTATTATTAATATTATTATGAAAATAGAAAATATAAATTAATAAATGTAAAATACTAAGCTTAAAATATTTTCAGATTTTTTAACGATCTCGGTAAAACTAAAATCTTAAGAAATATATTTTCATTTCAGAGATCTTTTGTTTATTTATGGAAACTGTACGAATATAATCTATAGAGCATTTAATAGTCGTTCAACGTTCAACTGCAAGCCATAAAAATTGTCGAAAAATTAAATTCAACACCATTGAAACTTCCAGTTTTTCTTCTTGCCGCATTTTTATAACACAACAAACAAAACGAGAAAAAAAACTTGAACAGCAACACAAAAAAAAACCTTACCTTTCAAAATGTTACCATATTGGCGTGACTTTAAATTGAAGACAGGAAAGCGAAGAAAAAGCAACGCAACAAGACGGGAACATCATGAAATTCGAAACATTAACAAAATGTATACAAAAATTATAGCTTCACCCCCTGTGCCCTCAGCCACCCCGCGCCCACCAGAAACCGCAGTCAAGCACAAAAAGCAGTCAAATAATCAAAAAAAAAAAAAAAAACAGACAAACAAATAAAATTGAAGCCAAGACGACAAAGCTGAGCTAAAAGAACAGAACTCAAACGAAATACACGGCTCAAGAGAGCTTTAAGCTACGCTCAAACTGTGCTCAATAACTGGTATGTATGTCTGTATATGAGTGTGTGTGTGTGTAATTACAATTGCTGCTCCAATTTGTATACATTGCGATCAGCGTAATGCAAAGCTTAATTCGTTTGAGTACAAATAGTATATACACATACACATATGTTTGCATGCATGTATTTATGTATATTGGTGGCTGGAGCACAAAAGCGCAGCAGCAGCGGGCGCTCGCTCACAAAGCACTCAAAGAGCGCGCACGGAAATCGACTCGAACATCAGCAGCGCAAAACGCATGCAATCGCACACACACAAAGACGCGCACGCACGCTGTACGTGTGTGAGCGCGCAATGGAGAGAGCAAGCGAGCAAGCGAGCGAGCGCGAGAGAGCGGCTTGAAGCCGAGTTGAGTTTGCTGTTTGCTGAAAAAGTTGAGCATTCAGTTTTGAGCGCAACAGCGAACGTAGCGCGCGCGTGTATGTGTATATGAGTGTATGTGAGTGTGTGTTTTTTTGTACAGCAACAACGAAAACGGAACGAAACGAAACGACGAAAAGCAAAGCGGCGGCAGTCGACGGCGACAGCAGCGTGCGCTGGGCTCCTCTGCTCACTACAAAAGCCATTCCGGACGGAGCGCACAGTCAAAAGCGAGCTCAAAAAACACAACAAAATTGTATTTTTGATTTTTACGTTCTGTTTTGTTGCCCCGATATACAGTACAGCATATATTTCCCATATATATGTATGTTTGATTTTTCTTATTTTGTTTATTTTTTTGTCATTCAACTTATTAAAAAGTGACAGTTGAAAGTTGCAGATTGAGATTCACACAGATAGAACGCGTGTTATTTTGTTTTGAGTTGGTATCTTTTTATTTTTTTGATTTATTAAACCCAACCAACAAAAACTGCAACGTTTCAAAAATACACAAATAATCAACAAAAAAAAAACCTAAAAAAGAACAAATACAAAAACAAAACGGCGCGCAGCAGCCCTTTAACAGAACCTGTTCTGATACACTGTGTGTGTGCGTGTGTGTGTGTATGTGTGCGCGCCGCTGCTGCTTATGCAAATTCGTCAAGTACAACAACAACAACAAAAACAAGAACAGCGACGACAACACTCGCACACCTGGCAGCTGATTTACCAGCAATGAAAGTTCAGCTTCAGCTGCTGCTGCTGTGACAACAAACACAACAACAACAATAACATAACAGCAAAACAGAGAAAGAAGAGACCAACGCAACGGAGTTCGGTATTTGGCGTAAGTCACAATTTTCTGCATTTACAATCATTAACAGTTTCTGTAAATCACTGCAGTGAGCTAGTGTGAGAGAGAGAGAGAGGTGATAAGCTCGAAAATCAAAGCACAGCTGACAAAGCTGTTATGCTTAACAGTTTCTACTCCAATTGGAAAAACTGCATAGATCGTTATCATGATTTTAGTTTCATTCAGTTAAGCTTTAAATCATTGATTTGTATTACGATTTACTTTGCTTTTAATAAGTTGATATCTTCATGTAATTTATAAAACTTTGACTTAGCTGCATATGTTTTTTCTTTAATTGTATCCCCCCATACAATAATCTTAATTATTCTCATATTTATCTTGCTTCTTTCTTTCAATTAGTAAACCCTTTCTTCTTTTATTTTATATGAGTCTTTTTGTACTCATCTCTTCAGTTTCCGTCTCGAAACTCCAACTTTTCCATCAATTGCTTTTTGTCTTTCATTCCTTTCGCCCTTTTGCTCATGTCGTATTCTCCCATGTCTTCCCAGTGCTTCTATTTAAAAACTCATGATCTGCGTTTCATCTCCCTCTTTGGCCGTCTCTTTCTTGCCAGCCTGGCTTGACAATGGGCGGCACTTTTATTAGCATCTGTAGCTGCTCCGTCTAAAAGATGATTCTCATTTATGCCGCGATTCCCCAACCCAACCGAGCCCAACCCCTTCCCTTGTCCGCCTCTCCGCTCGGATAGCAACGGAAATGGTCAATTGAAACTGCACAGACGCGACGCATTGTTTTGAATACGGTTCGAGAATGGTCCCGGTCTCTTAGCGGCTCCCTAATACCTATGCTGATTGTGCGGTTTTGTACGGACCAAGAACGACAACGGAGGGCAGTTCCAGGAGTACTTGCAAATGCAACTTTTTGGCTTGATATCAACCTCTAGTTTAGGTAAATAGTTTAAAGATCAAATATACTGAGAAAACTAGATTAAATTAATCTCAATTAAATAAAGTTGTGCTTCCAAAGCTCAGCGGGAGCTTAAATTTTGTTATAGCTGAGAGTTCTTGAGAAAGCGCAAGAGAGTGAAGTTCTTGTGCTTTCATCTGAAAGAAAGCTTCAAGAAATTAATAAAATGGAAGAAGCTTAACATAAAACTAAAGATCAAATCAGAAGCTAAATGCAGAAATGGAGAAAAAGATAATTACCAATATTTGAAATATATATATATATTTGAATTAAGTGACTACGCAGAAAACAAATGCAGCATGACCAAATGTGATTGTAACATTCGCATGAGCTAAATACGTTTTAAACCACCCTCGTTATGTCTAATTGAAGTTGGTGCCAGCTGCCAGTGCAGAGTCATAGAAGGTAGCCAAACAAAGAGACAGATAGAGCGAGAGTGGTTGGTGAGTTAAAGTTAGAAAGAGGCAGAGCGAACTTCCGCTTGGCCAGCTGCTTACCAGCGAAAAACAACAAAAGCAAACAGTTAAAAAACTCAACCAACTAACAAAACAATGCAATTGACAATGCAATTAAGCCATGCATTTGGCTTTAAAGCTTGTGACGTCACAGTCGCTGGTAGCCTGACTAAAAACGCAAATGAGTTAAATGACTAACTGACTAGCTGACTGAGTTATCTGTCCGTCTGTCTGTCTGTCTGTCTGTCTGTCCGTCTGTCTGTCTGTCATTAGGTTTGTCCGACTGAAGTCTGAGTGTTGTATTCATGTTAAGGTTAAACACATTCTAATTGCATAACAACAAGCAAAGTCACCAAAAGCGATGCAAATCATGCTAGATAACTCTATACAAACCATTCACGACCTCCAGCTGCCCTGTAAAATAAGCTTAATCAATTCATAACAAGAAATAACGATTTTACATGCATTTTGACTAAACATTCTTTTTGCTGATTTAAATGTATTATTAATCTAGAAGCTTAACAATAATTAATTAAGTTATGCATTTCAAAATTGGTTGAGCTTTATAATAATTTTTATATATTTTTTTGGATTGGAAATATCTCTGCCAGACTTAAATTAAGTATTAACAAATATACAAATTTATTTTGTTTGATTTTTGTCCTTAAAGTTTGATATGCCAAAGTTTTTAATATATTTTCAACTGTCTAGGGTATACACGCACCTGCATACCAAATTTCACAGCTCTAGCTCTTTAAGTAGCTGAGTTCATTGAGGTCACTTAGTTAGTTGTATAGTTTATTATGCATAAAATGTTTCCATTGCTATCGCTACTCTAGTATGTTTAGCTAATGCACTTTCTGCATCACACACACTGACTGTTGCATAACAATCGCCCAAGTTTGGCATGCCACATTTAAGTATTTGCATGTTTACAGGGTATCGCAACGAAATCGTTATTTGCCCAGGCACGTAAAAAGCATTTAACACGTTTTTTGATGCCGACTGACGACGACCTTTGCAATGTGACACCTGCACTGGTTTGAAACCCCTTACACAACACCCCTTAGCTACCCTCTCTCTCGTAACGGCATCCCTCTTTATTATACCTCTCAAATTGTTTGCATACAAATTGCATTTTTTTCGCACATAACTTTTGCTCGCGACTGTAGCTGTCGCTGTCCATGGCCTTGGCAATGAAAAACGCATGTGTGGTAGGGGTATATGACGGGGGGCAATGTGGGTGGTGATGGCGGTCATTGTTCGCCTGCTGTGTTGCTGTTGCGGTTAATTGTTGCGGCTGCTGCAGTTTTTGTTGCCTTGTCGTAGCCAGCGAAGCGTGTGGCATAAACAGGAAAACATTGCATTAGAGGGTGAAACAGTGGTCAGAGAGAGAGAGGGGTGGGGGGGGGGGGAGCGGATGGTGCGTTAGGTGCTAGCTACGCTACAGGGGGCTAGTGGGTAATATATCCAACTACCTGCCTTTTTACTAGTGTGCAACTTTTGTGTCTGTTTCTCTAGGAGAGGGCAAACTGCGGGCGGGGTACGGCACAAATTTGCTCGTCTCCTTGCTATCCACTTTGTAGAATATCCTTAAACATAAGACATTATACAAATAAAGTTTTCTTCAAAGTGAATATTCTAGATTTAAGATATCAAATGCGTTGGAATTTTTTTATATAAAAAATTCAAATTTCTGGAAGTTTAAGTTTCCCAGCTGCTGTTTTTATCTAAACTAATCACTCTGATTAGTTTGGTGCATTACAATATTATTTTCTTTATTACTATTATTATTTATGTATTTATTTTCTATTATTATATCAACTCAAAGTGTATAGAAATAATATAATATAGTCAAAACAAAGAAAACTACAGTCGGCTCTTGCTAATTTGAAGCCCGTTCAATGAGCCTTAAGTAAGCTTAGCTTGGCGTAACAGAGTTGCCAGATCAGTGGCAGAAATATAAAGAAATGAAATAAAAGTTGAGCAACTGATTGCAATGTGGAATGGGGAATGGGGCTTAAGTGGCGCCCGGGTCAAGCGTATAAAGATCGCTGCCATCTGAAGTGCATTCAACTCGCATCACTGGAGGAGGAGGAGGAGGAGGTAGTTGAGTAGGGATGGGGAAGCGTGTAAGGGTGAATCGCATTTGCAAGTGGAGCAAATGCCAATTGGATATTTAAATGATGGCGCATCAATTTCGCTCAGTGCAGCGCATTTGCCTTTAATTGAAATTGAAGCTGTCTGCAGATTCTATTAGTTGATTTACGTTCTTGCTCAATCACATACAGCACCCCTAGCCCCCCCCTCTCCCCACCCAGTCACCCACCATCAACCTCTCCAAAAACGAGCAATAATTTAAGTTACCCCCCCCCCCCCCCCCCCTAGAGGCAGTCTCTTGTGTCGCGTGTTTGTCTTTAGATAGCGTGGGGCGGTAAACAACGTTGACAAAAATTTACATTTCTCGGCCGACTTCAATCAGTCGCTCGACACGTTTTCCAATCAAGCAAATGTACCCGATCCCAGAGATACCCGAAGACCAACCATCGATACTCGCACGATACTCGTAGCTTGTTTGTAGATACTTATTTTTATCATTTGTGCGACCTCTACGATCGGAGGGTCTAAAGATCTTGGTTTGTAATTCAATTCTGTTGAAATTGCAGCTGACAAAAATTCAAATCGAAATCTGACAAGTGCAGGAATCATATTCTGATGGGAGGGGGGGGGGGGGGGGGCCTCAAATCCAATTTGAATCTCAGCTTATTCAAATATCTACAGGTAGATCATATTATAGCAATTTTGTTGAAACTTGGTACAGCTGCTTATTTTTGCATCAGAAAGCTTATTATTCTTTCAGTGTAGAGCAGATCGGATGCATTAAACATATATGCAGCATCGATGACAACAGATCAGTTGAAAATTGCAAATTTTGAAAAGATATCGTAAACAAACTGAACAACTAACAAATTTGAGCCCTTGGATAACCATCGATCAATACCAGATAACTATAACTTGAGTATCTCAAATAAAGCGGTACTCAGTTGCTCCCCCTAGAACCCATCGACTAATTGTGCAATGTTCTTTTATCTATTTGCAGTTGATATTGATATGCATCGCTGCCGCTCTCCGATCAACAATAACGAGAAGAACAACAAACGAAAGTTGAAGGAAAGCGAACCGTAAATTAAACGGGAAAACTAAAAAGAATAACTTGACATTTTGCAACACTGCCCTGCAGTTAGCAGTTAGCAATTAAATACTCGCCTCAGTTGATCCTTGTTCCTGCACCTAATTGAGATACAGACCCAGTGCCAAGATGTATAAGCTATTGGGTAGCCTTAAGAGCTACCTAAAGTGGCAGGACATCCAGACGGACAATGCCGTCTTCCGTTTGCACAACTCCTTTACAACGGTACTGCTGCTCACCTGCAGTCTGATCATCACGGCCACGCAGTACGTCGGTCAGCCGATCAGCTGCATTGTAAACGGTATTCCGCCCCATGTGGTCAACACCTTCTGCTGGATACACAGTACGTTCACCATGCCGGATGCGTTCAACCGCCAGGTAAGTCTCCACAACTTTACATACATTTTTAGACTAAGCAGACTTGTCAGTTTCCAGAGTTCTAGAAACCACTGTCTCATAGCATGAAATTTGTAAACTCTACAAAGTCTCCAATAGCAGTTTTATGTTTATTTAATGACTTAACGCATGATAGAACAACACGTACTCCCCAAACATGTTCATTTTTCAAATGGAAAAAGTCTACACAAGTCTCCAAAAGCGGTTGAGTGCTCATATGTAAAAGATGATACAAAAAATGCTTGAAATTAAGGTTTAACATCATCTCTACAAAGTCTACACAAGTCTCCAAACTCATTTCAATGAATATTCAGTATTAATAAGTATAGTAGAGTTCAAAAACTTCATATAACTTAGATAATAAGCTACTTTACAAAGTCTACATTAGTCTCCAAAATCAGTTCTTTGTATATTTTAAGGTATTTTCCCATCTTAGACAATGTAGGCTGTGAAACTTAGCTCAGGAACAAATCCACACAAGCTTAAATGGCGCAAGCGCATTTCCTACACACAAAAGGCGCAGCATCCCAGGCTTTATGTTCATCTTCGTTGGAGAGCAACTCCAACTTACCCTTGGAGCGCTTGCTGTCGTCTGTCTTGTCTTGTCTTGTCTTGTCTTGTCATATATCTCACGTAGGCTGATCACGTCCATCGTTGTCTCATTTGTACGATGTGTAATACATGCTGTAGGCCCGTACAAAACCGACTCGCATAAATATGTGCATATTTATGCTGCGGCTATAAAGCAATTATAAACGGGGCGTTGTCGATCCATGTTGGCCGCTGTCGGGACCACAACGCACCGATCTAAATTGCGCTCCATGTGACCCAAAAAAGAAAAAATAAAAACCTATATAATAATAATACAAAAAAATGGGAAAAATAAAAGTGATTAACAACAACACAAAAATTGAATACCCCGCGGGAGTGCAGACGCGACAGGCTTTTGCGATTCTCATATTTCAACAGGGGGCAGGAAGTGCCCACCGAAGCGTTTCTGATTTCGTGGAACCTTCAGCGTATGCCCTTTCTCCGGCCATATCAGAGCCGAGTACCTGAACTTTATCAGACGATTTGTTACGCTCAGGCAGACGTAATAGCTTGGACTGATAAGAACTATAAATCAGACAGCTAGCTAATACTTGGACCAGTACTGGAAATTTAAATAATTTTTAATGTACAATTTTACAATAAGCAATTTTATAGTTTTCGAAAAATATTTACTAAAACACTGAGTACTTAAGTTTAAAATATATTTTCTATTTTAATTAATAGTTAATTAATATAATTAATATAAAATATTTGTAATTTTTATAGGTCGGCCGCGAGGTGGCGCATCCTGGCGTTGCCAATGATTTCGGCGACAAGGATGCCAGAAAGTACTATACCTACTATCAATGGGTGTGCTTTGTGCTCTTCTTTCAGGTAAGCAAGAACAGAAATAAAAAAATAAAAAAAAAAAAAAAAAACACTTGATCTTTACTCTTTCTAATTGAATGCCTATGCCATGTCTGTCCCATGCCTATCCCGTGCCTATCTCCATCCCAATCTATGTATATGATATGTACATATATGTTGTATATATGTATGTATAAACTGGAGAGGTCTCACGATTTGCTTACGATTGTTGTTTCGTGCTCAATTGCCAGCACGCACTTACACATACATACATACATACATACATATGAAAGCTATACTTTAATAAACATTAATTGAATGCGTGGCGAGAGCCAAAGGAGAGTGAGGAGCGTGTGTGTGGTGGGGAGTGGGTTTAGGGATAATGGAAGCCACGGTAGCTGCTTCGTGTGTGTGTGGGGGGGGGGGGGGGGGAGGGGGTCATTGTATTGCCAAGCACGCTCAATCAAGCATGATTGAGCGCCTGTTGCGCAAGCAACGCGACAGTTGCTAAACACCCAAGACAACAATAGCAATAACAACGGCAACAAACACTTGCGAGATACCAGATAGTGAATAACATACATACATATGGATTAATGACTTGCTAAATGACATGACATGATGTCAAGCTCTGTTAAGCTTCAAAAGTTTTCAAGTTCTCTAACTTCAAAATTCCAACTTCAAGTTGCAAGCTTGACAGCGCCTCAGCAGCTTTTGGATGGCTCTGAAAAAGCTCTGTGGCTAATGCCATTTGTAATCACTCAACATGTTCAACTGTTCAAAGTGTGCTAGTACAGTGATACCTGCCTTAGAGTGACAACAAATGCCTTTTAAAAGTCGGTAGTCACAGCTTTTGACTTAAGTAAAAAGCTTTGCATAATTTAAGCTTTTTTTTGTTGTTATTTTAAAGTAAAACTCACTGTGAAAACTGACCAAAAAAACTAAGCGGATTGAGCTTTTGATTGTGTTTTTTTGTATATCTTATGTATGTACAGTGAAACCTGGCTAAACTTAATTGAAACTTGCAGCAGGCATAACTTATTACACAATCGGAATTAATCCTGAATCTATCACAATGGATTTTTTTTCTATATAAAGCCTAATCCAACAACTTATCGCTTTAATTCTTCTTCAATTTATATCTATTAACACTTCGCTCTTTGACTGCAATTTAAAATGATTAGCTTTCAAGAAATGTTTATTTTTTATATACATACAAACATATTTACATACATTTTGTGCATATTTTGTAGGCTATGGCATGTTATCTGCCCAAGTTTCTGTGGAACAAATTCGAGGGCGGATTGATGCGCATGATTGTCATGGGTCTAAACATCACGATCTGCACGCGTGAGGAGAAGGAGGCAAAACGCGATGCGCTGCTCGACTATCTCATCAAGCACGTCAAGGTGAGTAATTTCAACTAGCGTCACTAATCGATAATCGATAATCGATAAACGTTAATCGTTTTGCTCGTTGTTCCTTTTGCAGCGTCATAAGCTGTATGCCATACGCTACTGGGCCTGTGAGGTGCTCTGCTTTGTCAATATTGTGGTGCAGATGTATCTGATGAATCGGTTCTTTGATGGCGAATTCCTTTCGTATGGCACGAACATTATGGGCCTGTCGGATGTGCCGCAGGAGCAGCGCATGGATCCCATGGTTTATGTATTTCCCCGTGTCACCAAATGCATTTTCCACAAATACGGTGCAGGCGGCTCATTGCAGACGCACGATTCTCTCTGCATACTGCCGCTCAACATTGTGAACGAGAAGACCTATGTGTTCATTTGGTTCTGGTACTGGATCCTGCTCGTACTGCTCATTGGACTGATGATATTCCGGTTAGTGTGTGGGCGAAAGCAATGTTTCTGTCAAAGTTCTGGTTAGCTGCTCAAGCAGTTAAATTTACGTTACGATTTGCTTAACGAATTGAGTCTGGCAGCGCCGCTTCGTTAAGTTTAGCAAATGTTAAATTGCCAGCTGTTAGCTAACATTGCTTAGTGCAATGTCTGCCAAGGTGGCAACACTGCATATTTAACCTGCAGTTGAATATTTAACAGATCGATAAACTTGATTAGCTTCAATTTAGTTAATAACTTTGCGAAAACAACTTTTAATATTATTATTATTTATTTTCGATAACTAAAGGAACTATTTTCTTTGCCCACAGCGCCTGCATCATCTTTATGCCCAAGTTCCGGCCACGTCTGTTGAATGCGCGCAATCGCATGATTCCCATGGAGATCTGTCGTCCGCTGTCCCGCCGGCTGGACATTGGTGACTGGTGGCTCATCTATATGCTCGGTCGCAATCTGGATCCGGTCATTTACAAGGACGTGATGAGCGAGTTTGCCAAACAAGTGGAGCCCTCGAAGAACGATCGCGCCAAGTGATTCCAATAAATTGCGAACGCCCGATAGATAGAGAGAAAGAAAGAGAGAGAGAGAGAGCCTCTGGATTATATTCATAATTATTATTATTATTATTTAGCACAAATCATGACAAATTAGTTGAAAACCACACTGAATGAAAAACAAAAAAAAAGAGACAATCTATAGCATTAGATCTAAACTACTGCTTGCCTACCTTGTCCAATCCAAAAACTCCAAACTCTTAATCAATGATCACAACTCGAATCGTTTTGAATCGTAAAACTGTTGAAATATTTATGAAACAATATTTTTTCAGTTCGACAAAAAATAATATGGATTTTTCTTGACCAATTTTTTCAGCTATAAAACGAAGCAAACATATTTTTTTATTTTTTTTCCTACTTTTAAATGTAATTTAATACTTAGCATGTATCTATGTAGTCCTAAAAAAACAACAAAAGTTATGCCCCAAGAAATTCTAATTAATATATATGTGCACACAGATATATCTATCTATATATATATATATATATATATATATATATAGGCACATATATATACACAGATCTATATATACATATATATTTAATTCTTATGAAATTAAGCGAAACTTGCAACTGCCAGCAACAACAACAACAACAACATCAACAACAACAACAATAGCAACGCTTCATAATAATAAACATATAAATATTGCTTTTGAGTCTTTCATAATAGATCACAAGATCACAATTCTGTATAATTCGTAGCCTGGAAGCGTTTGCTGGCACATTTTCAATTTGAAGCTGTTTCTTATCGATGGCAGAGATAATTAAATGTTAAGTTTATTGTGTAGTTTTAGGCGAAAATTGCAAGTTTTTTTTATAAAAGTGAAATATATAAAATATGTACGTATAAAATAAACTCTATATAACTGGCGAAAATCAAGTTGTTTCATTCAAATCAAAGTAGCCTAAAGCTAAAATTCTAGCAAACGATAATTTAATAAAATAAAGATAAACATGGAAAATAATCTTTGATTAATTTTCAAAAATTAAAGATTCTTTACTCTTCAGCCACCTTTCAATGCTGACATTCTCAATACCCATTATATTAATGAAATCGGCTATACCTTATACAAACTTACATTAAGCTTTCAATGATTTTGTGAAATAATTTTTGTCTCCAAATTCGTAAAAATTTGAAATTTTCAAATGCTTGCAATTTTTGTCAAGTGAGTCGAGTGTGCTCACTGAACGAAACTTTCGTCAAGTGAGTAACGTAAGCGCAACGAGCGCGTGCAACGCAAAATGCGCAATGTTAGCCCAAAATGAGTAACGTGAACGCAAAATGCGCAATGTTAGCCCAAAATGAGTAACGTGAACGCACAACGCGCAACGTAAGCCCAAACTGCGTAACACATTAAACTAATGCAGCAATTTGTTGCAAAACTCTGTTAAAAATAAACCCCCAAAACACAATAGAATTAGTGATATAGAAAAATGTGATGCTTAGTGTAAGTGCATAGTGTGACAACCAAAAGCAAAGCAAAAAGCAAACCAAATAGCTAAAACAAAATAATTGTTTAGTCGTGCGAGTATGCGAGTGCTTGTGTGTGTATGTTTGTGTGAGTGTGTGTGTGTGTGTGTTTGTGTGGGTGCGAAGGCGAAGCAGTGGAAAACGCAGCTAAAATCTGCTGCACAGTGCCAAAATAACGCGCAAAAGCTGGAAGAAAAAAATATAAACATAACACACGAGCTGTCAGTTGTAATGATTAAAAAGGGGTAGTGGGTAGGGGGGGGGGGGGTGGTGCGTTGGGTGCAGTTGAACGTATATGTAAACAAAGAGCGGCGCAATTTTTGTTTCCTCTCTTTTTGTTTTCATATTTGTATTAATTTGCGCCCTTTGCTATTGTGTATGTGTGTGTGTGTGTGTGTATGGAATCTAGCGACACGAAATTCAACCCCCAATGACCCCCACCCCTAGCTGGCAGCAACAACAACAAAAGCAACCAGCCCCTAAAAAGAAAAGTTGACTCTCGGTCGAACGAAGGTGATGGGTGTTGTTGTTGCTGTTGCTGTTGTTGGAGTGTTAAGCTAAAATATCAAGCAGCGGCGCCGTAATTCAAAACTGTCGAAATAAAGCGACTACCGCTCTCTCTCTCCCTTCCACCCTCTTTCTCACTCTCACACACTTTTGGTAGCCCACTGCTGTCGCTGACTTTTTCATTCACTCCCTCTCTCCCTCTCTCTCTCTCTCTCTCTCGTTCACTGCGGACGCTTTACCGCAGCGACAATCAAAACTTGAGCTCCAAGCGCGCTGTCCTTTATAATTTCTGTTCGCCTGCCTGCACATGTGTGTGTGTGTGTGTGTTTGTGTGTTTGTGTGCGCAAAAAAGAACAGGCATCGAAGCACAAGCAAAAAGCAAAGCATGCAATAGGCAACAAGCAAAAAACCAAAATAAACACTTGATAGCCAAACTTATTTCTTCGCTAATTTAAATTTCCGTTTTTTTTTTGGGAAATAATTTCCTCGAATATAAGTGACAATTTGGTTGTGTTTTTGTCTTTGAAATTTGCGCGAATTGAGCGCTGCGCAACACCGGCCGGCGGCCGTTAGGCAACACTGTTAACTCTTGTTGCCGCAGACGTCGCTGCTGTTGTTGTGTGTGCAACCCTGTGTGTGAAGTGCCGCCGCCGCCGCACACACGAATGTGAGTGTGAAAGCGTGTGGTCGAAAAAATTAAGAACAGCAACAACAAAACGTAAGATTCAAAAACTGCCTCTCTTTGTACGTGAGTGCGTGTGTGTGAGTGTATTGGTGTAGTAGGGCAGCAGCAGCAACAAAAAAAAAATGCTCGCGGGGGAGCAAAGCAAATTGACAGCAGTAGAAGGAAAGCAGCGCAGCCGCTAAAAAAAAAGCAAGCAACTAAAATTTCCATACCCAAAAATAACCAAAAAAATATGTTCAAGTTTGACGTTTATATGGTGTGTGAAAAATGAAACAACTAAACGCAAAGCAAAAGCTAAAGAACAAGGCGCAAGTAAATGTGTAAGAAGAAGATGCAGCAGCAGCAGCAGCAGTGAGCGAAACGCGTGCAAAGGCAAAAAAGGAAAAAGGTCAAAATGTGTGCGTGTGTGTGTGTGTGTGTGTGTAAGATAAAAGGCAGAATCAGCATGGAATCAATGAAAATGGAGCAAAAGTGAAAAACTTGTGGAAAAAAGCTAAAATTAATTTTATTGTGTTGTTTTTGTTCACAAGCGCGCGTATTTTCCCATTGTATGTGTGTGTGTGTGTCTGTGTGTGTGAGTCAGAGTGAGTGTGAGAGAGTGTGTGTGTGAGAGAGAGAGCGAGAACGAGAAGGAAGGCAGGCAGAAAAAGGGGAGCAAAGTGATTTTTGTAAAACGCATTTACTAATTAAAATAAAAAAAGTGAACTGTGAATATACATACATATATAGATATATTTATTAATAATATTTATACTTAATAATAATTATGATATAAATATAATTATAATAATTAGAAGCAAACTACGCTGAACGAAGCAGCTGCTAAAAGGCACTTGATGAACAAACTACAAAAACGAAATCAATAATAATAACAATAACAATAAAATACAAAACGCCGTTATTTTTACAAAGCAGCTGCAACAACAACAAAAACCAACAGCAACAAAAATAAATAAAAACTGAAAATAAAATAAGAAACGAAAAGAAAAGAAAAACAAAAAACAAATTGGACAAATTTGTAAGTTTTTGATATTGTGGCCGCAGCGGCACTGCGGTAAAATGTGGCAAGCCAGCGAATGCGCCGCAGCAGCAACAAAAACAGCAGCAGCAGCGCTTCAAAGCGTCGCAGCAGACGCCAACGTTGCCACCGCGTGGAAAGCAGCAGCAACAAAAAGCGCCGCATGACCGAAACAATTTAGCATACAACACAAATAAGTGAAACACCAACAACAACAAAAGCACGCATCATAATAATAATAACAACAACAACAACATCATCATCAACAACAACAACAGCAACAACAGAGCGAACCGCATAGAATAGCAGTAGAAGTAGAAAAACAAAAATCAGGAGAAGAAGAAGCAGTGTAACATGCAATAACTACAAGAAGCTGGCTAAAACGCACACGGGAAAAACAGCGGACAACAAAAATAAATACAAAAAGAGAGAGCGAGAGAGCGAAAGAGAGAGAGCGAGCGAGCTTAGAACGAAGCATAAATTCTCTCTGAACAACAAAAAAACAAAAACAAAACAAAAGAAGCCGAGCTCTTATAGTTGTTGTTGTTGTTGTTGTTGCCATGGCCAGCATCAGCAACAGCAGCAGCAACGCAACAAATGCAGGCATCATCCGCAGCAGCAACGCAACAGCGCTGCCCTCACTATTTGCCGGCTGCAACAGCAGCAGCAGCGCGACAACAACAACAACAACAAACAACATCAACAACAACAGCACAACAAATAACGTTGCCGTTGCCGCCAAAGATATGGACGGACTGATTGCCATTAATGATAGCGCATTATCGCAACAAATCGAATTTATACTACAAGATGCTCCCATGGAGCAGGATGCCGAGCATCAGCTGCAGCTCAATATGGCAGCAGCAGCAGCAAGGACGGCGGCAGCAGCAGCGGCGGCGGCCGCAGTGGCGGCAAAGCTCGACAACCACCCACCGACAACAAATGCAACAATAACGACAACAACAACAACAAACAGCGCTTCCGCATACATCCAACATAATAATAATAACAACAACAGCAACATCAATAATAATATTCACAACAACAGCAGCAACAGACTGAGTGTTGAGGATCAGCATCAGCAGCTGTTGCTGCAACAGCATCACGCCCAGCAGCAGCAGGAGCAGCAACATATGCTTAATGGCCGCCGCATCATTATACAACCAACGGGTACCGGCCTTAACACTATGATGGCTGCCAGCGAAATTAAGGAGGAGCAACTGGAGCCGGAGGACGAACAGACCGAGGAGGAGGAGGAGGAAGATCCGGAACTAAACGATGAGAATCTGCAGGATATCGAAGAGGAGGCGCAGGCAGCCGAAGCCGATGAGGAGCCAGAAACGGCGACACATTTGCACCATCATCAACATCATCATCAGCACCATCAGCAACAACAACATCAACTGCAGCAGCAGCAACATCATCAGCAGCAGCAACAGCAGCAGCAGCTACATCTCAATCAGCAGCAGCAGCAGCAACAACTTCTGCAGACGCAGGTCAAACTGGAGCTGGACGACCTGCCCGATGAGGATGAGGAGGAGGAAGAGGATGAGGATGAGCATATGTCGCAGTCAGCGCAGCAGCAGCAGCAACAACTCGAGGTATATAATAAAGCATAATTATTCTAGTCATTCTTTTATTACAATACTTTCAGTAGAAATTAGAATAAAGTAGTTGTTGGCCAAATTCTTAATTCTTGTATTAAACTTTAACGTGTTTTTTTTTCGCATCCCCGCAGACACTACAACAACAATTGGAGTACTCGACAGCGGCACAGCAGCTGGTGCTGCCCACTGGCAGCATGGTGAGCAGCTCATCCCGTGGAATGGCCGTCCCAGTTTCGGAGGCGGCGCTGGTGCAGCTACAGCGTCGTCCCGTGTACATAAGCAATGCGACAATGACCAGCTTGTCGGGTGGCACATATGTCCGTATGCCCGCAGCTGCAATGATCAATCGCAATCCGATGGCGGTGCTGAATGTGGTGCAGCAGACGGGACCCGCCGCGCAGCTCATACTGCAGGCGGCAACAGCGGCCGCACAACAGACAACAACAGCAGCAGCGCCGTCGCCCAGCAGCGAGCAGCAACAGCAGCAGCAACAAATGGCTGCCCTCGCGATAGCACAACAGCAGCAGCAACAGCAGCAGCAGCAACAACAACAACAACATCAGTCCATTAAACCAGCGCCGCCTGCCGAAAGCCCTGTGGCAACATCGGCGCCCAGTTATCAGTGCATGGAGTGTGTGGAAAAGTTCGATTCGAAAGAACTCTTCGACATCCATCGCAGCGGGCACGCGAACAACATGAAATGCGCCATCTGCAATATGGTACTGAAATCGTTGAAAAACTATGAGAAACATTGCCTGCGCTGCAAGCCGTACGAGTGCCAGATATGTGGACGTGTTGTACGCTTTCGACCCAATTTCATTAAGCATATGCGCGTGCATACGGGTCAGCAATCGGAGCGGCATAAATACAAATGCGAGGTGTGCCACAAGGAGTTCATGAGCTTCGAATACTTCAAGGTGCACAAAAAGATACACAACGAGAATGTGAATCTAACGTGCGAGATATGCGGCAAGGTGTTCAGTGCGCTCGCCTCGCTGCGCGGTCACTCCAAACTCCACTCGGGCGTTAAGCTGCACAAGTGAGTCATTTAAATTGCACCTCCTGCTAGCATGCAACTCTAATTCTTCTCAATTTCTTTTTCACAGATGCGATGTTTGCGGCAAGGGCTTTGGACAGCGCTACAATTTGAAGATACACGCTCGCACGCATACGGGTGATTTTCCCTTCGAGTGCAAAGTGTGCAAGAAGAAGCTGCATACGCAATCATCGCTGCAGACGCACATGCAGGTGCATCTGCGGGATCAGCCCAAGGGCAGCACACCAGTGACCGTCGCCACCACCGCTTCCACTACCACCACCATCGCCGCCGTCAGCAGCAGCAGCAGTAGCAGCAGCGGCGGAAGCGGTAGCGCTACCAGCAATATTATTGCCCCTGTTGCCACTGTCAAACTGGAACCGGATCTGGAACAAGCCGGCACAAGTCTGCAACAGCAACAACAACAGCAGCAGCAGCAACAACATCAACAGTTGCAGCAGCAGCAGAACGATATGGACATGGATGATCAGTCGGGTGTTAGTGATGAGGAGACTGAGAGCGCTGTTCATAGCTTGACCAATAATCGCTTAACCACCGGCGAGGACTCCTCGAATGAGTCCTCATCGAATGCCTCGCTACAGCAGCAACACTCCTCCTCAGCCAGCTCATCGCACTCGCAGCAGCATCAGCAGCAACAACAACAACAACAGCAGCAGCAGCAATATATGGTATCGGCGCCCGCGCGCTCCCTTGTCATCAAGAACTACATGCAACAGCAACAGCAACAACAACAGCAGCAGCAGCAGCAGCAATCATCGGCAGAGCAGCCAACGGGTAATGGCAGCTGTTCGAGCGTGCTGCACACACAGGTCATACAAAGCGGTGCAGGCACCAGCAACGGCCATCACATCATGAACAACACCACCAACAACAGCAACAACATCAACAACAACAGCAGCAACAACACGAACAGCAACAGCAGTAACGGCAGCAATTCGGCTCTGCAAGGAGCTCCGGCGAGCAATTTGGCACAGCAACTGTTGCGCAAAACGCCAATCATACACTCAACCGGGACGCTTAGTTCGCAATTGGCCAGCGTCGTGCAGCAGACGGGTGGTAAGTACCCAGTGGCGACTAAAGAAAGTCTAGAGATAATCATACACACATAAATTAATTATATTCTTAACGAAAAAACAAACTGGACTTGTAAACTATATGCATATATTCACATGTGTACCAAAATTGTTGGGTGTAGCTCTTAGGATCGCTGAGATTTGACATATGACTAATAACACATATAACACAACTAATAACTGTTTGATTTGGCTTTCAGCTTGTTCGCCAGCGCAGTCGCCATCATCGTCATCCACATCGTGTTCCTCCACCATGCTGGTGTCCAAGGCGACGGGTGTGCCGTTGTCCATTGCCTCATCGGCAGCGCTGGGCGGATCCACAATAATTCGCAGCACGCGCAGTCATCATCATCACCATCATCCGCAATTGCAACAACAACAGCAACAACAGCAGCAGCAGCAGCAGCATCATCAAAGCAACTGCAGCAGTCAGCGTGTTGTAACTGGACAGCATCAGCAGCGTAACAACCACCGAAACCACCACCGACGTCGTCATCTGGCGGATTTGGACGACGAGGATGATGATGATGATGATGAGGACGAGTCGAGCGCTCAGTTGCGCGCTGCTACCAATGGACATCACCATCAGCAGCAGCAGCAACATCATCATCAGCAACAGCAGCAACAACAATCAACGCAGCAGCTAAATCAAAATCATAATCACAGCCACAATCACAATAGCCACAGCAGCCACAGCAGCCACAACAGCCACAATAACCACAATAATCATCATCATCACAATCATCATAATCATTTTGATGATGATGATGACGATGAGAAATCATCACCGTCCCTGGCCACAGCGGCCATTATCAAAGTCGAACCGAATCTCTATTCGTCGGGTTCCGGCGACAATTCCAACGACATGTTCATCAAGGAGGAGGTCATGTTTGAGGATTCAGCAGCGCCGCATTCGCCACAATCGCCGCCAAGCTCGAAATTTCGCATCTCCAATTTTGACAGCGATCTGGTCGATCATCATGTCGATCTCAATCATTCGCTGCCGCCATATGGTAATCTATTTGAGCCGCACTCCATACCCGACAGCATACCCGTACAGCTCTATCCAGACGACGATGATGACTTTCGGTTGGATCATAGCTCACTGGGTGGCCTGCACAACACCTCATCCTCCACCACCGATGGCGATTTCATAAAAAAGGAATGGGTCTATGGCAGCGGCACCAGCAGCTATGCCATGAATGGCAAATTCGATGATGATAGCGATGCACTCTGCGATGCCGCCAATTTCATATACAATTGAGTGAAGTGACGCGTGGTGCGCCGCGTCCACGATGCGGCCATGTCGAATGTACGCTGACCCAGGGACAACGCATCAAACCGGTAGCAGCAGCAGCATTCATCAGCAACAGCAGCAGCAGCAACAACATATTCGAATTCTTGACGCACACACACACACACACAAATCACAAACAAACACAACACACAGTAACACACACACCACATGTTTGTGTGCTTGCATACATATATACATATATATATATATATATATATATATACAAATATATATACATATAGAACACCACTTATCCTTTATATATATATGTATATATACTTATATATATGTATATATAGAGAGATGTTCTTTTTTTTCCTTATATACACATGTATATTTATATATATATATAACTTGATATATATAGTAATTTGCTATCTCTGTCGCGCTCGTGATCTTAACGTGATCTTAAACTAAATCAATGTGTAAAACGTATTTGTAACTGTATTTTGTAGTTGTTTCTATATAATTGAAAAGGGCAAAACTAAAAAAAAAAACAAAAAAAAAAGAAAGCAAAACTCCTCTGCCAGGATGTATGTGAATGTTGCAATCTGTCTCTTTCACACACACACAAACATACACAGTGTCTGTGTGTCCTGCTCACACACTATCTCTCCTCTCTATGTCTATGTCTATGTCTGTGTCTTTGTCTTTGTCCAGTTCGTTTGTCTTCAAAGTCGCATTAGCAACAAATTGTCTAAAATTTTACTTTAACTTATAACTACACCATATAGTTTTCTATATACATATATATTTATATGTATCTATCTCTTTCGTTCGTTCGTTCACTTGTGTCTCTGTTTATTGTGCTCTCTGTCTCTCTTTTATCTGCACGCCACCTTAAGTTTATTTTGCTCTGATCTCGCTTTCAGTTGAAATTCATTACGATTTTTGGCATATGTATATCTCGTATTTACTCAGCCCTGGCTATAGCCTTAAATTACACATAACAAAACATTTAATTGCTTAAACTAAATTAACACACACTTTTATTTGAGCTCTCGCTAAGCGTTCAAAGTTTGTCAAACTTTTCAAAATGTTTTTTCAGTATTGTTTTTTTTTTTTTTTTGCTATGTGTAGTTTTTTGTGACTGTATTTTTTTTTCGAAACCAAAAATGCAATTTAAGATTTGTAACTTACACATAAGATCATCAGGAATCGCGTTCCAAAATTCTCAAATATTTGTTTCTTAAAAAAAAAAAGAAAAAAAACCTTTTGTCAGTATTTTTGTTTTGGTTTTTTTTTAAAAAAAATTGTTTATAGACCTGCCAACAGTTGCGCTGTTGCTCCCCCTTTCACCCGCCCTTCCTCTCTCTATATCATATAGTATATAAATAATTATTGTTTTTTTTTTTCTCGATCTTATGTGCAATTCTCAATACACGCCTAAAACGCCACGTCCCGTAGCTGTAACATAGCTGATTGATTTAAGTTTTGCAAACTAATTCGTATTATGATCTAACTAAAAACTAGAACAAGAACAAAAAGAAAAAGAAAACTTGATAGTTTTTATGCTTTAAAACTTTAATTGAAATTATGTTGGTTTCCTTAATTAGCTGCTAAGTTATAAGTTTTAATTAATTTCGCATAAGCACAAACACATACATATACCCATATATATATTCTATTGACATGTCTAATCTAATATATATATATATATACATATATATAGAGATCGAGTTATACATATATATATATACATATATATATATAAGCAATTATTTTTTTCATAGTCATAAGCTCGTGAGCATGCTTTATATACACACAAACACACATACATAACTACACAAGGCAACTCTATACATACGCAAACACACATATACATATATATATATATATACATATTATATTTTTTATTTATATATATATATATATATATATATAAACACATTTATAGCTTATACAATATTTATAGCTACGTTCATGATCTTAACATATATAATACATAATACATATATATATATATATCGAAATATATAAAGATTTATATTTTGCATTTAATGAAATTTAATTTTTGCGATTTCTTTTTATTAACATTTTTTTTTGTTGCTGTGTTTTGCTTTGATTATTTCTTCTTTGTTCTTTTTAGAAGCATGTAAATTTACTCCAAATGAAATTGCATTAAATATATACATACATATATAAAAAAGTAAAGCATATATATAAATATTAAAAAGCATATAAATGTATGCAACATATTAGTGACGTTTACGAAGCTGTGTACAAAGCGAGCCAACGTTGACAATTTTACAAAAAGTTTTTAGCGCAAATTGAAACTAACAAATTTATTCAAAGCATTTAATGTTAACAAAAATATATACTTAAAAACAAAAAACTACATTTATAAAAACTAAGATGATGAAGAAGCAGAAACATAATTATCTCAATGTTCGTTTTGAAATTGGACGCAATTTTTTTATTTAAAAATTACAAAGTCTTAGTTTTTTTTTTAGGGACCTGCCTGAAAAATATTAAAAATAAAATAAAAGAATATTGAAATATATAATATACATAGTTATCATAATTATTATGTAGTTGCAAATTTAGCTAAATAGTTGAACACACAAACACACATATGAAATGTTTCTTTTTCGTTTCCGCTTTGTTGCGTCATTCTTAAACGTTTTTGGTGTCGCTTCGTCGATACAGCATATTTAAGCAGAATCATGTTTGTTGTTGCCTAACCTTTGTTTGTTATGCTAACGTTAATTAATGATTATTGTTGCATTTAGACAATGCTACAAACTCACACACACACACACAAACTCGCTCACACACACAGCTGCAAGCACATATATATATATATATATATGAAATTTTTACTGCATTTGGGTGCTTGTGGCACCTAAAGCCAGACTCGTGCTGTGGCATAAATCGAACGCTCAATACAATACCCCAACCCCAAACACCCAACAGCCCCACCTCCCACACACACACACACACACACACACATGCATACTCTTTCAATGTCTTCCGCACCGTCTTAAGTTGCTTCTTATAGATGAGTTGTTAACGCAAGCTCAGCGCAAACGGATAAATACGTCTGCCCGTTGGGACACATGTGGAAAAGAATGTACAAAACACGTTTAGTTCATAAGCGAAAAGCAATGCAATAGATCGTTAAAAATGAGCGAAGGATGATAACCGATCGGAAACGTTAGATTCGGTATACCGAAGCTTCAAATACCTCTGCAAACAAATCAAATGGCATATATGACAGCGGTACGATAAAGTTATTTTGGCAAAAAAAAAAAAAAAAATAATAGTGATCTTTTCTGTAACGATCTAGTTTGTTCCGATCTGTATAATATTAGAAAGCAGTGTAGCTTCTTCACATATTACAGAAACCAGTATATTTGAAAAACATTTGAGAGTGTGTAGATAGACGGATTTAACTTTATCAACTCCGCTTGTCATATAGCTCAAGTATATAGGTATTTCATTTATAGAGTATTAAATGTCTACTCATTTCATGAGAAAGGTAAAAAAAAAAAACCAAACATAAGTACTTCAAAAGTTTTAAAAATTTGCAACCAGCACTGCCCAACAATTAACACAGAGAAACGATAGAGAGTAAGAGAGAGAGAGAGAGAGTGAGAAAGATAAAAAAAAAATCAGAAAGAGTGAGTGGTGAAGCGATATCTGGCTGCAGACAGCTGTCTATTCACTCATCATTGAAACACATTTGATGTTACACAAAGAAAATAAATCAAAAACAAACAAAAGAATAGAAAACTAATTTTGTATATGGAATCTATTTTATATACTGTGACTAGAAAAATAAATAAATGCAAGCGGTGCAGAAAGTAAAAAACAAAAAAAAAACGTAACAAAAAAATACCGAAACCAATCTGTATCTCGCCCCACTGTACACACCCACACAGACACACACACACACACACAGACACAGAAGCCCCGCCCGTAAAACACACAACAACTTGAACTTGGGCAAGCGGATGCAAAAAGCCAATGAATCTACGAAATTCTAGCCCCCAAAAACAAAAAACAAACAACAAAAAGAAAAATCTCAACGACTGCGCACACAAAAAGTGAACAAATTTTTTGTATTATATAAAAACAAAAACCAAAAATGGAATTTTCGTAAGAAAACTAAAAAAAAAAATGAAACAAAAAAAAAAGAAGCAAACTCCTTAACTTTAAATATTATGAAAAGAGAATGAGAAAAAGTACTATTTTTTAAGTGTAAACCAAGCCTCGAAATTTAGTAAAAGTAAAAGGCTTGGATGCCAAATTTTTCTGCAATAAAAAAGAAAAAGAAAACTCAAGTATGATAACGAAGCGTAACAAGAACTTTATAGGCATATATATACAAATATGTACAAATACTCGCACGCACACACACAGTCAGTCGAATACACTGAGAAAAATAACAATGAAATGTAAACACTATTTTTTTTTTATACTACACAAATTACTTAACTTTTTGTGTACATTTTCAGACTTAAATCAAATTGATAAGTGGAACAAAAATACTTGAGAATAACTTGAGTACTCAATAGTCTAGGGAAAATTAACAGAACCCGCCCCCAAAAGTAACACCACGCCCCCCTACAAACACACACACACACACACACACATTAGACGAAGCGCAATATTTTATATTCTAAAACCCAAAACAAAAGAAAAAATCGAGTTGAGAGAGCTGAGGCTCTGGTCTATAAAACAAGTTATTACACAACATATTTTTTTTCTATTTGTTATTTTTTTAAGTAAATGTACCTAACGAAATTGCAAATGAAAAAGAAAAAGAAAAAGAAACACAACACAAAACAACAGTGGAAAGCGGAAAGCGGAAAGAAAACCACTATTCAATATAACAGTTTAAACAATCACAACTTGAGACGTCTTCGATTTGGAATAAAAAAGAAACATATATACATATATATAATAAAAGTAATGAAAAATTTATGATAATATTAATATTCATATATACACATACATATAGTACATAATTACATTTAATTAAATGTGTAGTTCCGAACTAAACGTATATATAAAATACAAAAACAAATCGCATATACTTCTATTACATAATAATAATATTATTAACGTAAAAATTGTTTTTAATGGCATAAGATTTATAAAAAAAATGAATGAAATTGGTAATTGACAGTCGTTAGCATGAACATTATTTGTTAATGAGCTAAAACAATAACAAAACTTGTTGTTAAAAATACAAAAAAAAAAAAAAAAAAAATGAAATGAAAAAATAGCACAAAAGTCGACAGCCCTAAAACATGAATTTTGTTGGAATTGATTTTAAATATTTGTCATCTTTATTCTCAAATTTTTTCGTTGTACTTATTTTTCTACACTGAAAAAATGTGGAAAGAAGCGCCGCAACTGATCCAAATACAAAAAGTTTTTTAAGAGCATTTTCGATAAATATTATTAAAAAAAAATTTAAAAAAAAGCAACTAAACCAAGCCGAACAATTTCAATCTGAACAAAACCTAAAGCCCACGAAATATATATATATATATAAATATATATAAAGAAAACACAAAAACATATTTATATATTATGAATGTCTAGTCGTATTTTCAGTATTATACAAAACAAAACAAAAAAAAAAAAAAAATGTATGTGAACAAAACAAATTTTTGAAAAAGCAAAAACAATTAAGTGTGTAGCGTGTACAATAAAACAATTAATAAAAAATATAAAAAATATGGTAAACAATTTTTAGAAGCATTTTTAACATATAAAAAAGTATAATAAATAAATGTTTACATAATTATCTTAAAATATATAAATAAAAACGAACATAAATATATATATGAAATATATATATATATATATATATACACAAAATATATATATATATATATATATAAATATGATATTTAAAATAATAATAAACAAAATTTAAACGAAAATGTGTCTGTTTTTAGTGTTAGTTTTTGTGTAAGTTACCAATTAAAAACAATAACAAAATTCGATGTGTGTAAAACTAACAAACAAATTATAAAAAAATGGTATAAATATATATGTATATATATATATATATATATATATATATATATATATAAATATGATATATATCAGGTAGAGTAACGAAAGGCCAGAAAACCATGTCAAAAACTCGCGCTGCTGTTATACGTATTTATGGATTAACAAAATATTATGTTAAAACAACTAATGCAATAATTTTCAAATTATTATTTCTTAATTATTTGAATATTATGTATTTATATTTTGTATACGATTTCTAACATTTCAAGAGCAGCATATGAATACATTTTTTATAAATATATATATTAATTATAATTTGTAAACTTTTTTTGCTTGCTTTTATTTTCTATGTACATGTAAAAAAAAAAATTATATAAACTAAAAACAAATATAAACATCAAAATATATTTTTAAAACTTTGTGTTTGATTTTCTTGATCTTGCCGAGGGCGTTCGCGTGGTTCATATCAATGTAATAATAAAACAAAAAAAATAAAAAAATAATAATAAAAACCAACTAAATAATATATAGTTATAGTTTATGTATGTAAATGACATTGTATGTAATTTGAAAAAAAAATAATTGGCCTAATTTGCTCAACCAAAACTAAACAAATTTAAACCACTTTACTTGGCAAAATCTTTTCAGTTATGATTTTTCGAATAGTTGAATTTTTGAAGCATTTAGTTTAACTAATGAAGGGCAGCCCCTATCAAAATAAAATACACTTGCAAAACTAATAAAAAAAAGAACAACAATACATATATTACAATTCTCGATAATACAAAAATGGTAATTAATTCATGTGAAGCCAGCAAAAAAAAATTTAGTTTTTATTGTAATTCCGTGTCTGTGTGTGTATGTCATTAATTATTGTAAAAATAAAACAAAAAATAAACAAAAAACAAAACAAAAAATAGACAAAAAATTCACAAAAAAATTGAAAAACAAATACAAACAAACAAAACACTGAACATAAAACATAATGAAAACTAGCGAAATAAATAAAGTGAAAACATTTGAAAAAAATGCATAAATGACTTTTAACTAATATATGTACATACGTACTATATATATTTGATTGATTTTCCTTCAAAAACTGAACCGATTTACAAGCTCGCGCTAATATTTTTCCCCTTAATTAATTTTACAATTTAAGTATATGCATTTTTAAAAATGTAATTTTTTCGAACTTTTTTGCAAAAGTATCATTTTTAATGTTTTTTTTTTTAAATTTGGGTGTGTGGGTGTCATTATTGTTTTAACAAGTCATCAGAAAAGTTATTTTGGGATGGTTCACTTTTCTGTGAAAAATTTTAGCTTGTAGGTGCCTAAATCCCAAGAAACGCCATTCCAAGACTTAAAACTTCCATAACTTTGTGAAAACTGAACACATCTTTAAGCTTGTGGTCATTTTGTTCTTGATTTATCCCCTTAATATTTTTTCATTTTTTTTTTTTATTATTCTTGAAATTTTTATTTTTTAATTGATTGTTGGTGTCATAATTAGTGTAAAAATCCATGGGAAAAGTAAATCCGGGGTAATAAATTTACCGTCAAAAATCATGCCACTAATGAAAAAAAAACGTTTAGCTTGTAAAGTGGCGAAATTTCTAATTTCAAATGCTTCATACCCCATAACTTTGCCGGCCTCCTGCAGCTTATTCTTATTTATATAATCTCGTCTGCTCGTTTCTCGTTTCGTTTCCATGCTTCGTAGTCCTGCTAAATATTCTGTGATGTAGTTAGAGATGTTAACATCTTTCATCTCCTGTCAAAAAGCTTGGATTATTACAAATTGTTGTCGCATCGTACTGTACATATATTATTATTTAACTGTTGTGTCCATACTGTATTGATATGGCTATATTTTGTACATTACACAGCTCCCGAAAGTATGCAATGTAAAAATTCAAATTAGCATGGGCCTACTTTGTTACATATAAAGGAAAATTCTCACAATTTCCACAATTTTCAGTTTGGGTCCTTACAATTCTCAAACGGTTAAAGGGAAAAAAACAAGACCTGCTGGATTTTCTAGGCTACATCAGTCTTAAATCGGTAGAGCTCCGTTCTCTTACCGTTTATTTTTTTAAAATTCCTTAAAAATTATTCTGTGTGAAAGTAATTCTGTTTTCCTGGCGTGTTTATTTAGTTTTTGTGAAGATCCAAAGTTTTGTGTTCCTTATTATTTTTTTTTCTATCAATTTTTTTTCTGATATTTTTTTTTATATATGTAAATATTCTTTCCGTGTCGGAATGGGTTCTTATTCCTATTGACCCATGTCTTCAACGTGCCTCCAGCAACTCCTTCATTTGTGCATCAGCTGCACTGCGAGTATGCACTTTAAAAAATCAGTTAGTCTGTTGGGTCTGCAGTTTAAAAAATCAATTCGTCTGTTGGGTCTGCTGTGTTAAATACAACAGACAATTTTCAAGTTTTTTTTCTTCTTTTCCTAGTTTCTTCCGCATTAGCATTTCAGTCTGGCTCTGCTTTTTGTACTCATTGTTTTTTTTTTACAACACCCAATTTTCAAGATTGTGTTTTTTTTTTTTTTTTCATATGCCTCAGTTTTGATATTTTTTTTCAATACAATTTTTTTTCTGAAATTTATTCTATGGGAGTATCTATTTCGAGAACCTATTTCGTTTTCTCCTGCTGCATGGGTAGCTATTCCAATTAGCCCATTGCATTGCAATTTTCAAGAAGTTTGCGTCGAATCGAACAGGAATATCCTCTGAGCATCGTCTTCGACTTGAGGAACGGCGTCGTTCTCCCATTGCCGGATGGCGAAGACCTTCTGGTGACATCATTTATACCGACCTACCCTGGATCCCTGGCTGCATCGATGGAAGCCGTCAATACAATCGCCAAGAGAAGTAGGAGCTGACTCCCGGTCAGTCAGTCGGTCTGCCCTCCGCTCAAGCAGTCTGGTACATGGAGTCACTCTGGACAGAAGTCAAACCTGGAAGGCGTACCTTAAGATGAAGAGAAATCCTCAAGCCCACATATAGGAGGCCGCCTACTACGTTGGGAACTCTTCATTGTCAGAGACACGGAGTGCCCGTTATCCTTAACGAGGTCCAGAAATACATCCTTGAAGCAGTATTCAAAACAACAAAATACTGAAAATTAGCTAAATAAATAAATTAAAATATTTGAAAATTAATAAAAGACTCAACTTAATATGTGTACTATATATTTGATGGATTTTAATACTCTGATAACGACAACGAATCCTGCTAATAAATAAATAAATGCGTTTCTTACAAGTTCTTACACTGAAAGCAAAAGCTGGGTCGTTTTTGTTGTCAATATTTATTGTAAAATTTGCTTCTCACACATTATATAATAACAACATACTAGTAATGTGATTTTCTGCATTGAATTTTGGATACACTTACTATTTCATTAAAAGCTGCCAAAACTATTTGGAAAATTTGTGTAACAATTAAAATGGCAAGTTTGGAATATATTTGAAATTCTGTATTTCAAGCGTTGAGTCCTGTCTGAGACCTGATGCGATTGGCGACTGTCAGCAAGTAAAGCTTCTCCATCATATTATCAGCCTTGTCTGGGCTGTTTGCATACACATGGATCGCACCGGACTCAAAGACCTTGGCAGCGACACCGGGTAACTCCCTATTCACATACAGAGCATGCTGGGGACTTGAGCCCTGAACGGTATCCTTGCTCAGCACATAAGATTGGCTGAACTCCTCGAGGCAAATGTGCCAGGGAAACTGGGTAACATGTATTATATCGTAATATAATGCATTCTCCTGAGCAGGCTTTATTGCGAACAGACTTCCACTTCCATCCAGAATTCGGCTGAGAAAGTCCTCTTGGGCGACGGTTGATTGGCTGCCTGCATTGATTATCAGGATGCTGCCATCGGACCACATCCAGGCTACCTTGTCGTCGCCGTAACTCTTCTGCAGCACTTGAATGCTTTCTTGGTAGACAGCATTATCCAACTGGGTTGCCAGCTGACCCAAATCCCAGCTACCATCCACTTGCATTACGGTATATGCTTTGACAAACTGCATTTCGATTTGTAGGGTACCGCGGGAAGCTTTGCGCTTTATGGGTTGACGCAGGATGCGTAGCTGCTGTAGTCTTGGCTGCACTTCTGAAGGCACGTCTGGCATCAAGAGAGACCGCTTCAAGTTATCCAAATTTTTATTGTCATCGCACTGGTTAATGAAGGTGCTGCGACGGCGCTTCGACTGCGACTCAAAGTTATCCAATTCAGCTGTGATTGCCAATGATTCAAATTGGGATTGCAACTCTTGGGATAAATCCTGGCCCACATGCCTAAGCCATTCTTCTATGGTATCCTGCTTGGAAGCTGACGTAATATTTGACAATTTCTCAAAAATTGGTGATTCTATAGCCTGATTCTGTGCTTCATTATTAACAGGAAGAAAAGTTGTTGCCTTGGCTGGCGGCTGTTCCATAAATGAATCCATTGTAGACGGATCCACGTTAAGTTGTTCAAGAAGTCTACACCTTAAAACATCACGCAGTGCATCCTGCTTATCCGGTGTTGCGGCCATCTCCAGCAGCATTTCAACATCGTTGACTTCACTCAGTGAAACGGATAGTTCCTCCTCATCCTGATCAAACTCTATGCTTGAACTATTCATACGATGTGAACCGCTATAGATGGCACTTCTTTTGGGAGGCTCTTCTGGATTGAGTGGCCAGGCAGGCGGTATGCCCCTCTCCCAAGCCTCGTAGTTATCGCTAATATCATCCGTTATGGGCGCAAAGCCCAGATCAGGATCCTCAATTGGCAACATGGTCATGGTGCTCTGATTCCGGATTTGCTCCTCAGAGAAAGGGGGAAGCGACTGCAGCCCCATCGAGGCACTGACAAAGCAATAAAACATTACAGTTGCATCAATTTCGGAATAGTTTATAATATGTTAAATTTGATGCTTACTCTGGTTTGGATTTGCACGGCATTCCTTTGATTGCCGTAATTGGATGTTCCACGTCATCAACAATATTTTCGCACATTTTAATTGTACTTAATTTTGTCGGGAAACAAATGACAATACAATACGCGTTCAGTGTGGGTTGACGTTCTATTAAAGTTGTCGTATCAAAAGTAATCGATAATCCTCAAAGCCCCATTTAATTTTGAAATAAGTAACGATTGTCAATCATGGTATTTGCTACGTCATAAATTTTAGCTAAAGCATCACCAATACACACCACATTAATGAGTGCCCAACTAGCCGATAATTCAATCATAATTATTTTTTTGAATTCTTACAATGTAATTAAATTTGTAGGACACAAAGATGGCATTGAAATAAGTTACTCACTTGCCGAATATTTATTGGTGATTATTATTATTATATACCCAATATGAAGTCAGACAGACAGACATACGGAAATGGCTAAATCGACACTACTGTTGATAATGATCAAGAATATATATACTTTATATGGTCGGAGATGCTTCCTTATGCCTGTTATATACTTTCCATAAAACTGTTATACCCTTTTCCCATTTGTAATAGGCTCAATAATAATAGAATAATACTTATAATAATAATAATAATAATAATAATAATAATAATAATAATAATAATAATAATAATAATAATAATAATAATAATAATAATAATAATAATAATAATAATAATAATAATAATAATAATAATAATAATAATAATAATAATAATAATAATAATAATAATAATAATAATAATAATAATAATAATAATAATAATAATAATAATAATAATAATAATAATAATAATAATAATAATAATAATAATAATAAAGTAATAATAATAATAATAATAATAATAATAATAATAATAATAATAATAATAATAATAATAATAATAATAATAATAATAATAATAATAATAATAATAATAATAATAATAATAAAAATAATAATAATAATAATAATAATAACAATAACAATAATATTAATAATAATAATAAATAAAGGAATAATAAAAGAAACTTAATATAAAAATGTTGCTAAATTCGTCTGCAAAGTTGGAAAATGGCAAAAAAAAACTGTTGTATGCAACCATTTTTTATCAAAATATTAACCCCGTAAATTTCACATTATGGAAAAATTCGAAAAATTGTTGCATACAATTTTATTTGTTTTCCATTCGATCTGATTCAAAGATCTTTATGGAAATTCCATTAAAACGATATTTACTTTTTGTGAAAAATCTACACTCCTCCTTAAATCAGATAATATATATATATATATATTATATAATACAAAATAAATGTAATTTATATGCCAAGTAAATAAGTGTTGAAAACGTATTGAATGTGCATTTGGATTTTCTTTATTGAAATTTGGATGTTTGATATTTTATTCGTAACGTTTATATTTTAGGCATTGAGTCCTGTCTGGGACCTGGTGCGATTGGCGACTGTCAGCAAGTAAAGCTTCTCCATCATATTATCAGCCTTGTCTGGGCTGTTTGCATACACATGGATCGCACCGGACTCAAAGACCTTGGCAGCGACACCGGGTAACTCCCTATTCACATACAGAGCATGCTGGGGACTTGAGCCCTGAACGGTATCCTTGCTCAGCACATAAGATTGGCTGAACTCCTCGAGGCAAATGTGCCAGGGAAACTGGGTAACATGTATTATATCGTAATATAATGCATTCTCCTGAGCAGGCTTTATTGCGAACAGACTTCCACTTCCATCCAGAATTCGGCTGAGAAAGTCCTCTTGGGCGACGGTTGATTGGCTGCCTGCATTGATTATCAGGATGCTGCCATCGGACCACATCCAGGCTACCTTGTCGTCGCCGTAACTCTTCTGCAGCACTTGAATGCTTTCTTGGTAGACAGCATTATCCAACTGGGTTGCCAGCTGACCCAAATCCCAGCTACCATCCACTTGCATTACGGTATATGCTTTGACAAACTGCATTTGTATTTGTAGGGTACCGCGGGAAGCTTTGCGCTTTTTGGGTTGACGCAGGATGCGTAGCTGCTGTAGTCCCGGATCCTCTACCAAAGGCACCTTGGGCATTAGCAAGTTGCGCTTCAATTGAAGTATATTTTGATTATCATCGCACTGGTTAATCAAAGTGCTCCGAAGGCGCTTCGACTGTGGCTCAAAGTTGTCCCATTTACTCAGATTACCGCAGACTTGAGTTTGAGTTTGAGTTGGAGTTTGCTGCACCTCGTTACTGAGTCTCAGAGGTACTGAAGTTGTATCCAGAACCTTCACTGATTCAAATCGGGTTCTGAATAGATCCTGGCCCACACGCTTCAGCGCTTTCCTGATAGCATACGCCTTGGATTCGGTAGCAAGATTCGACAATCTCTCCTCAGTTAAAGAATCTCTAGTCTGATTTTCTGCTTCATTTGTGACACGAAGAGCTGGGGGCTCATCTGTGGTCATCACTGCATCTTGGGTTGACTGCTGACCCATATATGATGCAACCTCCAAGTCATTGACATCCATTTCAGACGACTCCACTTTAACTTGATCAAGAAAACTACGTCTTAGAAGATCATGCCATGAAACTTGAATGTCCGTTGAATCAGTAAATCCCTCCGATTTTTCCATATCGCGCTCACAATTCATGGTCGCTAAATCCAATTGGTTCAGGTCGAAAAATCTTGCATTATTTTGAGAAGGCTCTTTTACTCTCCAGTTTTTGAGCTCGTCAGTTATCGAATTGATGGCCTCCAGCTGATTCTCATTGTCAAATCCCTTAATGACTGTACCTGGGATTGGCCCTCCTCCCTGCTGATCTTGTACATTTGGTGAGAGGTTGAGTGGCCAGTCAGGCGGTATGCCCCTCTGCCAAGCCTCGTAGTTATCGCTAATATCATCTGTTATGGGCGCAAAGCCCAGATCAGGATCCTCAATTGGCAACATGGTCATGGTGCTCTGATTCCTGATTTGCTCCTCAGAGTAAGGGGGAACCGACTGCTGCCCCATCGAGGCACTGACAAAGCAACAAAACATAATAGTTGCATCAATTTCGGAATATTTGTAATATGTTAAATTTGATGCTTACTCTGGTCGGGATTTGCATGGCATTCCTTTGATGGCCGTATTTGGATTTTCCTTCGTAGCGAAAATATTGTAGCTCATTTTAATTGTAATTGTTATTGTTATTGTAATTGTACTAATATTTGTCGGGTAACAATTGAAAATAAACAACGACTTTAGTGTTGGTAAATGTTCCGTTAAAGTTGTCATACAAAAAGTAATCGATAGGCCTCGAAACTACAATCGATTAAAACTATATAATTCCCTCCAGCGTCAGTAAATTTTGAAAATTAAATAACTGTCCGTCTCCTATAGAGATCTGTGAATAACTGTGAATAGTTACCCCCATTTCATTTTGAAGCAAAGTTGTCATACAAAAAGTAATCGATAGGCCTCGAAACTACAATCGATTAAAACTATATAATTCCCTCCAGCATCAGTAAATTTTGAAAATTAAATAACGGGTCGTCTCCTATAGAGATCTGTGAATAACTGTGAATAGTCACCCCCATTTCATGTTGAAGAAAGTGACGATTGTCAATCATTGTATTTTCTACGTCATAAATTTTACTGAAACAACAACATCAGCAGCACAATTAAATAAATCTTTGTTTCGTACATTATCAGAGTAATCAAATTGATCATTTGTGCAGGAAGGCGGACCTTAAGATCAAGCCTAAATGGACATATGGTATTCAGCTGTGGAGTACAGCCTCACAACCAACAATGGGGCCCCTAATTACGTCGTTGGGAACTGGGTCATCCAGAGAGACACGGAGTGCCCTCTATCCATAACGAGATCCAGAAACACATCTTTTCACCGGGATTAACATCTTGCACTCGGGTGGTTCTTGTGTCGCCACAAATGAAGCGCTACTAAATAAGGCAAAGTTATTGAACCCTTCTATGGAAAGTTAAAAAAAAAACTAAATACAAACAAACAAAGCACTGAACAAACAATGACAATATAGTATAGTGATAAAGTAAAATATTTAAAAATTAATAAAATACTTTAAATTTTATATACGTTCTATATATTTGATGGACTTTAATACTCTGATAACGACAACGAATCCTGACAATATTTTCCAAGACTTACTTCAAACCCCCATAGCTTTGTCGAAACTGAACTGATTTTCCAGCTCGAGGTAATTTTATTCATCATATAACACCTTCTTTTCTGCATTGCAAGTTTTTGCATTTTTGAAAATTCAATCTTCCCAACTATTTCCGAAAATATCACAAGGTTGAACTTATACTCATTTATGGAAATTTTTTTTTTTAAATTTTAGAATCTTGAAATTAAATTTTTAATTGATTGTGGGTGTCATAATTAGTATAATAAATTAAAGAAAAGTTGTTCTAGGATAATTCATTCATCACAACTTGGCTAAAACTGAACCGATATTCCAGCTCGAGGTCATATCTTTTTTGATACTTTACACAGCTCCCGAAAGTGTGCAATGTAAAAATTCAAATTAGCATGGGCCTACTTTGTTACATAGCAAAGAAAATTCTCACAATTTTCAGTTTGGGTCCTTACAATTCTCAAACGGTTAAAGGGAAAAAAACAAAACCTGCTGGATTTTCTAGGCTACATCAGTCTTAAATCGGTAGAGCTCCGTTCTCTTACCGTTTATTTTTTTAAAATTCCTTAAAAATTATTCTGTGTGAAAGTAATTCTGTTTTCCTGGCGTGTTTATTTAATTTTTGTGAAGATCCAAAGTTTTGTGTTCCTCATTATTTTTTTTTCTATCAATTTTTTTTCTGATATTTTTTTTTATATATGTAAATATTCTTTCCGTGTCGGAATGGGTTCTTATTCCTATTGACCCATGTCTTCAACGTGCCTCCAGCAACTCCTTCATTTGTGCATCAGCTGCACTGCGAGTATGCACTTTAAAAAATCAGTTAGTCTGTTGGGTCTGCAGTTTAAAAAATCAGTTAGTCTGTTGGGTCTGCTGTGTTAAATACAACAGACAATTTTCAATTTTTTTTTCTTCTTTTCCGAGTTTCTTCCGCATTAGCATTTCAGTCTGGCTCTGCTTTTTGTACTCATTGTTTTTTTTTTACAACACCCAATTTTCAAGATTGTGTTTTTTTTTTTTTTTTCATATGCCTCAGTTTTGATATTTTTTTTCAATACAATTTTTTTTCTGAAATTTATTCTATTGGAGTATCTATTTCGAGAACCTATTTCGTTTTTTCCTGCTGCATGGGTAGCTATTCCAATTAGCCCATTGCATTGCAATTTTCAAGAAGTTTGCGTCGAATCGAACAGGAATATCCTCTGAGCATCGTCTTCGACTTGAGGAACGGCGTCGTTCTCCCATTGCCGGATGGCGAAGACCTTCTGGTGGCATCATTTATACCGACCTACCCTGGATCCCTGGCTGCAGCGATGGAAGCCGTCAATACAATCGCCAAGAGAAGTAGGAGCTAACTCCCGGTCAGTCAGTCAGTCTGTCTGCCCCCCCGCTCAACCAGTCTGGAACATGGAGTCACTCTGGACAGAAGTCAAACCTGGAAGGCGTACCTTAAGATGAAGAGGAATCCTTAAGCCCACATATCGGAGGCCGCCTACTACGTTGGGAACTCTTCATCCTCAGAGACACGGAGTGCCCGTTATCATTAACGAGATCCAGAAATACATCCTTGCAGCAGTATTCAAAACAACAAAATACTGAAAATTAGCTAAATAAATAAATTAAAATATTTGAAAATTAATAAAAGACTCAACTTAATATGTTTACTATATATTTGATGGATTTTAATACTCTGATAACAACGAAACCTGTTAATATTTTACCTTCCTTCCAAGACTTCAAACTCCCATAACTTTGACAAAACTGAACCGACTTTCCAGCTCGATGTAATTTTTTCATCATATATCCCCTTCTTTAATTCTGCATTTTTGAAAAATCAAATTTTCCGAATTTTTTTAAAATATCACAAGGGGATTTTTTGATATTTTTTTTTCAAACTTTAGAATCTTGAAATTTTATGTAGTTGATTGCGGGTGTTATAGTTAGTATAAAATTACATGGAAAATGTTATTTTGAGATGATTAATTTTTCTGGAATAAATCCAGAATTTCCCGAAATGACTTAATTTTGGTCAATTGGTTCCAGATGTATCTTATCGTATAATACTGCAATAAAACCATATGAAAAACAGAGGCTGGTTCGATTTTGTAATATTCAATATTTATTATATAATTTGCTTCTCATAAACTTTATGTAGTATACATATAATAGTTATGTTAAGAAAAAAAAAGTGTTTAAAACTAATTTAATGTGATTTTTTTCATCGAATTTTGGATACACTTACTATTTTAATTGAAATGTGCCAAGTGTATTTGAAAAATTCGTGTAAAAATTAAATAAAATTTGAAATTTTCTTTTATGGAAGTACATTATGTATGTATGTGTATGTGTGTGTGTGTATGTGTATATATAGTTAAGGCATTAAATTACAGTTTTCGTATGAGTTTTTGTATGTTTTTTAAAGCTAAACAGTTGATTGAAACAAATAATGGAAGATAACTATATATATGTGTATGTGTGTGTGAGTGAATGAGTAGGTTGTATGTGTGTGTGTGTATGCAACGTAGTGCTGCGCACAGGCGTAGGGCGTGGGGGGCGTGGCGCCGCGCCAGTGCGCAGTTGCTGCTTCTCTATATATATATATATATATATATATATATATATATATATATAATCTATAGTAATATATATATTTTATTTTTTTGTTTTATACCAACACCAAGCGATTGCACAAATAACCCGTTGTTGCTTAAAGAACTATGGAAAAAAAATTATATATTTTTACTGCATGTGTGTGTGTGTGTGTGTGGGGGGGTGTTGTGTATGTGTGTGTGGAACCTATAAGCTAGATGTAGCTGATAACTGTACGCGCGTATAGAAAAAAAAACGATAATTATCATAATGATCTTTCAGCTTTTCATTTCAAAATGCTGTTCACAAACAAAGTAAGACGTCCATAAAAACTAGACTATATATATATATTTATTTATACATGTATGTATATAAGGAAAGTGTTAATCGTAATAGATATAAGATTGTTGTTGTTTCGTGTTCTCAGTACAAAATGGTGGTCGTTTCGGCTTGAATTTTTGTAAAATTATTAAAGAAGAGTGCTCTAGTCGGGAGGGTGCCCGACCAGTAGATACCCTGTACTGCAGCCCTTACATTCATTCATAGATACTTATCGTATACATGTACAGAAACACACACACAAACACATACACATAGAAAATTTTACATCCCTGAGCCCCCATTCTGGAAAATTGCATCTTTAAGACGGGCGGACAGACAGTCGGACATCTAGCTAGATCTACGCGGTTCGTCATGCTGATCAGGAATATATATATATATATATATATATACTGTGTGGGGTCGGAGAGGCGCTGCCTTATTTCTATTACATACATTTCATGATACCATCCATACCCATTTTCAATGAGTACAGGGTATACAAATTCAGCAACTTAATTCAACAAAAACTGTGTGTGTGTGTGTGTGTGAGCCTTATAAATACATAATAATAAAAATATGTTACATATGTGTGTGTTTTTGTGTGTTGCGCTTTGACTTCATTTATGAACAGCATTATTTAGCCTACAGAGTTCTTGTTTGTCTTAATTAATTAATTAATTAATTAGTTAGTTCAACTAAATTAGGCTGCTTATGTTTAGTATTTAAGATGCTTATGTTTCATTTCGTTTTGTTGTTGTTTTTTGTTTGCTTTTTTGTTATACGCCTCTTTACAATGAAATTTTTTGTGAATGCTCAAAACTTCTATAAAAATAAATACAATACAATATTTGTTGTATATGTTTTAAAATTTAGCTCTTAAGTACTAGAACTCCTTTTCCTTCCTTTAATTTATATATATATATATATATATATTTCTTTATTCTTTTTTTTTTTTTTTTTTTTGTTGTAAATAAATGCAAAGGTTTTGCAGCTTGTTCATTTAGCTAAAACAGTTAAACATATTTTTCAGAGTGTGAGAGTTAAGGAAACGATAACGATAACGAAATCGATAATTCAATATTTGTTTTGTTTGCTTAAAGCAGTTTTTTGTTTAAAAACTAAGCTTAAATTAATAAATTACAACGTGTTGCAATACAAAAAAAAAAAAATGTATATATATATATATATGTTTATATAAGAAAAAAAAAACTTTGACTAAGCACATAATATTAGTTTTGGGACTTGCCAAGAAAATAAACTCAAAGAACTACAATTTGTTCTTTTTTGTTGCTTACATTCCAATATTAAACAAACTGAAATGAAATATTTAAAAATGTTATTGGTTTGTTTTTTGTTTGCACAGCAAAGTGTTAGAGGCGAGAAAAGATTTTTGTGAAACTGAAATTCTTGAGCTAAACTAAATATTAAACTTTTCTTTCGCTTACAAATCTAGAATCTTAAGCATTAATATATATTTAGATATATATGTTATTTGCTATATATATATATATATATGAAATATATATATATATATATATACACAATTTATATATATATATATATATATACGATATATTATACATGTACAAAACATTAATCTCTCCATTTTCGTGGGGCAGTTTTCATAAAACTTCAGCATTAAGTTAATTTTGCATTTACGGTACGATATTCAGTTAGTTGTAGTTTAGTCTTAGTTCTAGTTGGGTTGATCTTAAGCGGTCTTTAGCTAATTACTAGTTAGTTATGCACCGGCATCGGCAGCTGGCCGAGCAAATTGTTCGCAAACTGTGAATTGGTGAACTTAAAGTGACGCTTGTCGTAGAACTTCAGCAGCGCTGGCGAGAACGGATGATTGTCCTTCAGATGCAGATAGTGGACCTCCGGTTCGCAGGTTGTGTGACCGCACTCCTCGCACACGTACATCTAACAAGGACGGAAGGAAGGAGGGGGGTTAAATGTATTACAATCAAGTACTACTAGAGACCATGTTGTCAACTTCATATGATTCTATATGGGTTGCTAAAAGGATTTCAATTTGAATGGGCGACTTACCTTGGCGCGTCGCTCCTTGTACGCATACTGATGCTGCACACTGTGCACCTTCTGGCAGTGCGACTCGAGGGAGCAGCGCTGCGTGAAGCTCTTCTCGCACAGGTTGCACTTGTAGGGACGAACGCCCGTATGGGTGCGCGTGTGACGCTTCAGATCGAAGGTGTCGTTGAATCCCTTGCCGCAGAAGGTGCACAGATAGCGCTTGATGTCCGAGTGGCATTTCATGTGTCGATTGAGCAGACGTTGCAGCGAGAATGTCTTCATGCAGACGCGGCAGACGAACTTGTTGTTGGCATCCTCGCCGCCGCTGTTGTTCGGGCAGAGGGAGTCGCCTTGATTGCTGCTGTTGCTGCTGACGCTGCTGCTGCAGTTGTTGTTGTTGCTGCTGCTGTTGCGATTGTTGCTGCTGCTGCCATTGCTGCTGTTATTGTTCAACTGGTGGCTGAGCGAATGATGCTGAGCGGCGGCGGCGGCGGCTGCTGCTGCCGCTGCCTGTTGCAGTTGCGACTGTTGCGACTGTTGCAGCTGCGACTGTTGCTGATGCTGCGGCGAGTGTTGCTGCTGCGGTGAGTGCTGCTGCTGCAGCGATTGCAGCGCCTGCTGTTGCAGCGACTGTTGCTGTTGCTGCAACGTCTGATGTTGCAGCTGCGACTGTTGCTGCTGCTGATGCTGCGACGGGTGGCCATGCTTGAGATCATCGATGCAATCCATGTTGCGTATGCGGTGGTGATGATGGCCCCCGTGCGTATTCTCCACGGCCAGCGGATTCTTGATACCGTGACCTCCATTCACAAACTCCAGCTGCAAATCCGGCGGCAAACCCAACTATACGGCGTAGAAAATATAATTACAATTAGCAACATGATTTTCGCCATCAAGTATTCATAGAGCACATCACAAAAGACAAAAAAACAATACGAACGACACAACAAAGCAACGATACAACAAGGTGGATAAAGTGGGCGGGAGAGGGAAGGGTGGGGGGGTGAGGTTTGAGATTTGACAAACAAGACTGCAAAACCTTTTCAACACAACTAATGCGTTACATTAATAAAATATATATACACATATAAACTAGTCAAAATCAGACGAAACAATTTCACATAATGCCTGCCACAATTATTAAGTGCAATTTTGTTGCATGGAAAAGTGTGATTTATTGAAATTCAAATTATTCGTGTGTACAAATCAATTTGCATTCGATATCACAAGCGACTATTTTATATAGTGAACGGAAAATTGCAATTTTTGGACAAAATGTTGTTAGAACTTAGCTTTGGACGGATGTCAGCTGTATTATATGATACATGTATGATATATACAGCAGAAGACGTTTATAGACAAGATTTTGAGAAACAGACGGAAATGAAACATAACGGCTCTTTGGCCAATAAAACTGTCCCAGTGGGTCAGAGATGTCTCTTGCTTTTTACACTTTACTGTTAAATTATTAATAATACGTAGTTGCTTAATATATAGTAACACTATTGCTTATACAAAAAATAAATGTCAATGCTACCTTTAAAATGAGTTTTCTAATCTAAATCAATATTTCAGACTGATTGTTCCTATGACAGCTATAAGATATAGTTGTTCGATTTTGACCAAACTCAATTAATCTATATAAAATATGATAAGACTTGCAATTACTGAGTTTGGTTAAGTTAGCTTGAGCCACAAAACAGTTGTTCATTCAACGACTCATTTTTCAACAGATTGTTCCTATGGCAGCTATAAGATATAGTAATCCGATATTGATGAAATTTTGTAAGCGTGCTTAAATTAAGCTAAAACTTATATTTGTTAGGTTTTGTCGAGTTATCTCAAAAAACAAACATTTTCGACCGATCGTTCCTATGGCAGCTATATGCTATAGTGGTCCGATCCGGCTGATTCCGACATATTATCTGTAGTAGAAACAGACGGACGCACGGACGGACAGACAGACGGACAAAGGTATATCGACTCGTCGATCGAGAATATATATAATTTATGGGGTCGCAAATGTTTCCTTCTATGCGTTGCAAACTTCTGGACAATATTATAATACCCTCTGTAAGGGTATAAAAATAAATAAATAAATAAGTTTATCAACTCGTCAGTTAATGCTGATCAAGAATATACATAAATAGATTGCATAACAAAAGTAAAAATGTGTTATAATAATTCAAGGTACATATAAGGAAATACACTGTAAAAAAAGGTTACTGCAGTCTAGATTGAAAATATGCAACAAAAAGATAACGAGACGAGACGAGAGAAAACATTGAGACGAGACGAGAAGAGAGGAGAGAAAACATTGAGACGAGACAACAACGTGCAACGTGCAACATGCAACACAGTTAATGGAGCGGCCTGCAGCGCCTGCTCCCCTTACCCGACGCTGTAGCATTTTGCTTTCGTTGAGCACCGAAACGGTGGCCGATGGTGGCAACAGTCCCGCTGCTGTGGCAGCCGCCGCACTGGCCAGCGAGCGCAACGTGGTGCGATGCACCTGACGCTGGGCGGGCACATCGGACGAGTGCTTGATGGTGGACACAAAGGTGACCACTGTGGAGCCGTAGGCGGCGGCCTTGGCGCGACCGCCCAGCTTGGTAACGCCACTGCTGGAGTGACTGTTACTGTTGGCGTTACTGATAACGCCACTGTTAATGTGAGTGTTGCTGTTGGGTTGAGTGTTGCTAGCAACACTGTTGCTGTTGGGGTTACTAATCAAGTGATTGTCGCTGTTAATGTTGCTGTTAGTGAGAACGTTACTGCCAACATTAATATTGCTGATACAACTGTTAATATTGGTGACAAATTTGCCGTTGATGTTGCTGCTGTTGCTGCTGTTGCTGCAGTTACTGTTATTATTATTATTGTTGCTGTTGCTGTTGCTAATGCTGGTGATGCAGCGACTGCTATTGAGCACCAGATAACTTATCGGTGGTGTCTCCGCCAGCTCAGCTGGTGGCTCGTTGCTGCATTTGATGGGCTTTAATATCTGTATGGAACTTACACTTTGGATCAGCGGCTTTGTGTCCAGCAATGCGGCAGCAGCAACCGCTGCTGAGTTCGCATCTAGGAGATTGGAACTGCTGCTGCTGCTGCTAGACATGGGTCGCAAGGCGGCAACGGCCGCAGCTGCTGCGGCCGCTGCAGCTGTTGTTGGCGATGGCAGCGATAGATTGCTGTTGTCGTTGTGGTTATTGTGCAGCTGTTGCTGCTGCTGCTGCTGGTGTTGCTGATGCTGCTGATGTTGCTGCTGGTGTTGATGATGATGCGCATGTTGCTGCTGTGAGTGATGCGAATGATGTTGCTGCTGCTGTTGTTGCTGCTGATGGAAATGATGTTGTTGCTGCTGCTGCTGTTGTTGTGCATGATGTTGCTGCTGTGCATATAGATTATGTTGCTGATAGCCATGTTGCTGTTGTTGCTGCTGCTGATGATGCGAATGTTGTTGCTGCTGCTGCTGCTGTTGTTGTTGCTGTTGCAGCAGCAATTGCTGCTGATGATGGTAGCTATTGTTACCGTTGTTATTACCATTATTGTTATTATGTTGCATCTGCAACAGATTGCGCGTTGCATGCTGATACGAAGGCGGCGGCTGTTGCTGCTGCAAATGTTGCTGCTGCTGTGCGCCAACAACATGCTGCTGCATATTGCCAACATGTTGCTGAGCGCCATAAACATTGTTGCCAGCACCGCCATTATTATTATTATTATTGATGTTGCTGCTCCGCTGAATATTGCTGGTCAGCTGCGTCAACAGATTCTCATGCAACGCATCCAATTGTGAGTCATGCGGCGTCACCGAAACCACATCCGAGTCGGGTGTGAGAGATGGTGTGGACACCAGCTCAAAGTCCTGCCGATGATGGGGACTGTCGTTGTTGGTCGAGTTGCCGCCATCGTCGTCGTCGACATCGACGCAACTGCGCTGCAGAAACGAACTGAGATCGACGGCATCCGACAGCTGTTCGAGCAAATGATCCGTCTGGGAGCTGAGCATCAGCGTTGCCGTAAATTGCAGCGGATCAACGACCGTGTGGCCACCGCCGCCCACATTGGGACACTGGGCGGCCGCACTGCTGGCCAGATCCGACATGATGGCATCCTCGTAGGCGCTCGCCGAGAATCCGCTGCCAGCGCTGCTGCCCGCAGCGCTGCCGACGCCGCCCATGGTTGCCTGTATGATGTTTTGGGCAAAGGTGCCAATATCTATTTTCGCCTCGTCATACTCGATGTCGGGCTCATCCTTGAGTATAATGCCATAGGCTGATGGATTGCCGCCATAGAAGGGATGCGTCACATTTCCGGTTGTGTGTAAATTATGGAATTTGGAATTGGAATTGATGTCATTATAATTGGAATTGCCCAAACCATTGGCAAAGTTCAAAATGTTATTACCATCGATGTGAACACCAGCACCTGCTCCACTTGCTCCTCCTCCACCATTTGCTGCTCCTGTCGCACCACCAACACCTCCTCCTACTCCTCCGCCGACGCCAACTCCTCCTGCGCCGCCGGCGCCACCTCCAGCGCTGTTATTGCAACTGTTATACTGCTGATTGGACATTATGTAAGCGGCTGCTGCGGCGTTCTGTATGAATAACTGGGAATTGCTGTGCAACAGTTGCACATTCGATGTGGGCGTGGTCGCCTGCGCGTCGGCACTCTGGCCGCTCTTTAAGCTCTCGTAGAATGGCGGCAATGCGCCGCTGGGCGGTGAGTTTGGTCCGTAATTACCGCGACCGTCACGACCGCCGCCCATGCCACCCCCTCCTCCGCCTGCGCCGCCACCCACGCCGCCGAAGCTACCAGCGCTGCCGGCGTTGCCTGCGCTGCCGGGCGTACCAGCGCTGCCGCTGCCGCTGTTGCCGTTCTGGCCACCGCCGCCGCCGCTGCTACTGAAACCGTTACTCGCCTGGAAACCCTGCCCTGAATTGCTGCTGCTGCTGCGTCCGTGTCCGGCGGCTGCGGCCAGAATGCCGGGCAAACTGCGCACCAGTCGAGGATTCAATTGAAGGACACGCGCTGCCAAATAGCTGCTGCGTCGACGCGCTTCGCGCACGCGTCGCGCACAATGCAGGCGCTGTGCGTTCAGCTCGTCGCTGTCGCCTTCGCTGTTCGCGTCGACGTCGACGTCAGCGTCACTGCGACGCTTGGGCACGTGATAATCGATGGGCTCCTGCTGTTCGGGGCCCAGCTGTTCAAGGTCAAGTGTGCGCTGGTATAAAAGTTCTCGCTCGCGTTCACACTGATATAACAGCTGACGTTGCTGCGACTGCGACGTTGACTGTGACTGCGACTGCGGCGCACGCTGTATAACGCTGCAGCGTACGGCGGGTAGACGCGGCGGCGGCGGACTGGGTCGCTGCTCGGCTGTGGGGGGTGTGCTGCGCATGCGCAGCGACAGCGGCTGTTCGTTTGCCGGCAGCAGTGGTTTCTCATCCACAATTAGTTTACAGCCATCATCGGAGTCATCACTGTCGCTGTTAACAGTGCTGTGAATGCTGCTAACAGTGCTGCTACTGTTGCTGTTACGTTCGAGTTCTGTTAATTGTTGCTCTTTGCTGCTGCTGCGCTGCTCTAACGGATATTCTTTGCGCTGCGCTTGTGTTAAAACAACGCCAGCGTTGTAATAACGCGGCTTTGGCGCCTCAAGGCCAACGTCAACGTCGACCACGACGTCAACGTCTACGTCAACGTCCGCTTCAGCTTCAGCGTCGCTGCTTGGACTCTTGGCGTTTTCTTTTGGTATGCTGCTTGTTGTTGTTGTTGCTGTTGTTGTTGTTTCTGTTTCTGCTACTGCTACTGCTACTGCTGTCAACGAATGAACGTCGCAGTCTGTTGCGGGTGGCGGTGTTGGTGTTGTTGTTCTGTTAATGTTAAGGTTAAGTTTAATGTTGCTGTTGGTGGTGGTGTTGATGTTGTTGTTGGTGGAGGTTTCTGCTGTGGAGCTGCTGCTGCTGCTGCTAAGACGCTGCAATAGCTCTGCTGGCGTTAAACAGTCGGTTTTTTCTGCAAAAAGAGAGAAAAACCAAAATTAATCAAATGCACAAAGCAAAACAAAAATGATGTATGCTTTATTTATTTAGTTTTGCTGTTTTACGGTTACGTTAAATCGAAAGCGACTTGCGAAAAAGAACCGAAATAGAATTTTTGCATGTATGTATGTGTATGCATTCGTATGTGTGCGAAAAAAAACGAGCGCGGTTTAAGTTAACCATGCAATCGCCACGACGACCGTTTGCTAACTGTAAGCGCATCTCCCTTTTCTTCCTTTCATGTTCGCTAATATTCTGTTAATTACATACATACGCAGAATTTTCGGCAAGTGGTTATGTGTGTGTGAGCGATCTAAATACATACATATTTTCTATTATTTTGTGTCTCGCTTCCTTTGCTAAAAAAGTAACGCATACATATGTACATACATATGTAACTGTAAAATGGAGAGACTGCGGCAACCCATACACAAACACACACAACTCACAGTGCTCGACCGAATTATTATATATTAATATCATTAATGTCGAATCAATTTTAAAGATTAGTCTGTAGAAAACAAAACAATTTTTTTTTTCTATTGTTCATAAAAATAAATATATACATACATACATACATACATACATATGTATATAAATAAATTTCATCAAAAACATTATTTGTTCTCATTTTCAATTATTATAAGTATATACATACATATACATAAATTATCATAAGCTTCGGCACCACTGTGCTTCTAATCTAACGGATCAGCCAGTACATATGTATGTGTGTTTTTGTGTCTCTTGCATTGCTCTCTTTCTGACCGCGGTTATATCATATTAAAAGCAAGAAAAATATCAATTATGTATTCGGTTTTAAAGTGTTAAGAATTAAAAACAAATCAAACATATTATGGGCATTAAAAAAGTGTTAAAAGAGATGCAATTATAAATACAGTCGCTAATGAAGAAAAAGAAGAAGAGCAAGTGCAATTGCGAGGTGCGGTATGTAGTTGGCGTTGGCGTCGGCGTCAGCGTCATTAAAACGGGCAAAGACAAGGTTGGCAAAAGCAACAAAAAACAAACTTGTCTTGGCTGTAAATCAAATCAAATCAAGTGCAATAAATAATAGCAGCAGCAGCAACAACAACAACAACAACATCAACAGCAGGCAGCCCCATTCCCATTGCAATGGCAATCAAGTTGACGTCGCTGCGCTGCTTGCGCCAGGTCTGTATAGATACTGTACATATGCATGTGCATGTTTGTGTACGTTTGCGATCAAGATCAAGGCTTTTTGCAATTGCTTTTTTGTGTGTGTGTGTGTGTGTGTCCGTGTTTGCATTTGTCAATGAAAGAGTTGGTGTGCGTGGGCGTTTTTGTTAGCCCTACACACACACACACACACACACGTATACACATTATTAAATTGCATGCAAAGCGCGCAGTTACAATAATTACATATGGTAACACTGGTTTGTGTGTGTGTGTGTCATGGCCATCAGCGCTGACAGCGCTGCCAGTAAATTCTAACTGTCGCATACCACTTAACAGCCAGTTAACAGTCATAGCCTTGGACGCGCAAACGTTTAACATTTTGACATTAAATTTTGATTTGTGCGGCAACGAAACCCCACTCCTCAGCCCCCTGCCATACAATAATATAGCATAATTGATTATTTCGTGTTGTTGCTTTGGCATATTTCGTTATGGTTGTATATATTTTAATTTGGCTTTGGTTTTAATTCATTAAATTCGTATGCCAAGTGCAACTGTCTGTCAATTTGTGATTTAAATTGAGTGTTTAATGTTGGGCACGCCCATACGCCCACCAATACAACATACACCTAACTTAACGGCGCTGTTTCAACTTAACATTGCCTGCTAAATGCAAACTGTTCTACATATGTACACCTGTACGTACATACATACATACATATATGGAATTTAACATGATCAACAACTGCATAACGAGCTGTTAAAATGGCTTGTTGCCTTTCAGTTTGGTTGTTGTAATTGCTGTAATTTATTTTATTGTGTTAAGGTCAAGGCAATTGTAAAATGCTTTATAATTACGCACATACAAACATACATTTAACACATACATATGTATGATGTACATATGTACATAATGAAATGTGATAAAGTTTTGTGTGTTTTATTTACAATTTTTTTATATATTTTGTTTGCTATGAGGAAATGAATTTCAATTGGAGTTTACGACAACAACAACAATAACCGAAGCGTTGACCTCGCCAAAAACAATTGAAGTTGACGAAAGTACACACATACATACAAATGTATGTACATTTTAACAGCGCACTGTTAACTAACACTAAAACTTTTTAGTTTCAACATAATCTGTTTTCTTTTGCCTTTAATTCTCCATTCTTCGCTCTCTCTCTCTCTCTCTAATTCAAAAGTTCAATGCACGTTTTATCCTTTACATGTATTGATTTAAATGCGTTTTGTTTCTTTGTTTTTTTTTTTCGTGTGCATGAACTTTTAAGATATTCGCTATCTTTATTTTAACACTCTTCCCTTTTTTTGTCTAGCGCTAAATGCGTCTTAACCAAAGATCTTGTATGTGTGTGTGTGTGTATGTTTGTATGTATGCGCAAATGCGATAAAATAAAATCAAAGCAAATACAGCACAAGTGTATGTACATATGTATGCGTGTGTGTGTGTTTGTGTGTGTGTGTGTGCGTATGTTAATGTGCATAACAAAGCGTCGCAGTTGTTGCCTAGAATTTGTAATACTTTTTGCGCCTTCTTTTGTTTTTTCCATTTTGATATGGTTTTTTTTTTTGTTTTATGTATGCTCTTTGCAACAATGGGTATTAGAAACATTGTCAACAATGTTGGCAACAATTATTATAAATATGTGTAGATATTTGCATATATTTTGAATATGCATGCATTCATATTGGAATGTTAGTTATTTTAACATGACTGTTAGCATGCCATGCCAAGCTGCAGCTGCTGTTAGACATTCGTTACATTAACAGCTGCCAGTATAATTCTTGTATGCAAAAATATGGATTATGTATAGTCTTATTGGAATTCAGCCACAGATCCATTATGTATTCGTATTAGACATTGTTAACAGAACATTGCTCCAGCTGCTGTTAGAGACTTTCGTCAAGTGTATTACAGCTTGCGACTGTTAGAAAAAAAAACGAACTTATTCCGTTTGACTATTTATTTTATGTGCCGCTTCATTCCATACCTATGCGGGTGTCGTTCAGTATTTGCGTGTGTTTGTGTGTGTGTGTGTGTTTGGGTGTGTGTGTATTTTGTTATTTACGCGACGCCCACCGCAAACAGCTGGGCAGCAGAACGCCAGCCCTCTTCCCCCCATCACCCTCTCAGCTGTAAATGTTTAGAAAACTACTTAAAAGACAGCATTTATACGTAGTAGGTGTATTGATGAGTTTGTTTTTTTCGTTGTTGTAATTTTTTAGTTTATGCTATTGTTACTGTTATTGTTGCTGTCATTGTTGTTGTTGTTGTCGTTGTTATGTGGAGGCAAATTCCAAACGCATACATGTTAAATTCTCGGCATGTACGACGATGACGACACTCCCCCCCCATCCCCCCTCAAACAAAAACAGAAATGAAGAAAAAATATACCCAGCAATTGTTGTTGTTCTCTGTGACATTGCAAATGCAAAACACGTCGTCAAGCGGCTCTGCCCATATATACATACATACATACATATATATATAAAATATATACACACACAGACAGATAGACAGACAGCTTCAAGGGTCGCATTTACCAAGTCACCCAAAAGGGTTAAAGTGTCTTTGTCAGGGTTAATGTAAACCGACTTTTGCCATATGTTTTGCATTTACATATAGCAATTATGCAAATCTCGAATGTGCTTGGAGCCAAATTCATTTTGGGCATTTGCGTGGGTGACTTTTCGAAAATATATATAATTTAAAGTTTCAGTTTCTTTTATAATGCAATGTATAAAAATATATATATGTAATATATAGTCTAGAGTTTATTTATTAATTGTATATATATTTATTTCCAATTTCAATTGCTACAAAATGTAATTATATTATTATTGATTACATAAAATTGCATACATATTTTATTCAATAAACTAAATTATGTATTTATTTTTATAAAATACTATAGTATCATTGATTTCTCTCTGTTTTTTTGGTATTATTTATTTTGAAGTTTGCATTTATTAAAAAAATTTAAAGCTTTTGCAACTGTCTGCGGCAAGTTGAAAACTTTTAAATAGGTTTCTTTTCCATATTAATTATATATTTTTTTTTATAGGTTTTAGGGCTTGTCTAGTCAAATATACCCCATGTTGCAAGTTAATTAAGCGCTCTAGTTATGTGAGAGCCTGCATACCAAATTTCATAGCGCTAGCAATTATAGACGCTGAGTTCCGATAGATCATACGCAACTGTAAAGCTCAGGAAATGTCTGCCAGCAGCTTTTAGTCGCTTGAACTCGCGATTTAATTGCAATAATTGCACATTTTACATAATCTACAGATGCAAACTTATCACAACTATAGTTCGTTTGGCATCTTGGCCCTGACCCCAAAAGCATCGAATTGTAACTGCTTGACATCTTGACTAATCCCAGTGGGGCAACAACCCAAGCCCAAGCCCAAACCCAAACCCAAACCCAACCCAACCCAAACCAAGCCAACCAAAAAAATAAAGACAAAAAGTCACCCACTTGTCCAGTTATTTAATAGAGCATGAAAAGCACGCAACGTTGACAGCCAAAGAGGGGTAGCGGCTGTGGGGTGCAGGGTGCGGAGTGAGGGGTGCAGAGGTGCAGGGTAGATAGCTAGTGTCAGCGATTAGCCGACAGCTAATCAATTTCAGTTTTGTATGTTGAATGGCTCCTTTCGAATGACAAGTGCGTTTTTTTCAAATGTGCAAAATATATATACATATATATATATATATATATATATATATATCGATATATACATATATAAAATATATTGCTGATGTTGGCCACCTTTTGTTTTGGCCATGGCAGATGCTCGACCCTTGTCAAAGACTGGGCGCATGATTTGACCAAAACACCAAAAAAAGAAGAACCGTAGAGAGCGGAGGGCGAGGGGCGAGCGGGGAAGAGAAGAGGAGGCAGCGTCTGTGGTTTCCTGTTTGGCTGCCAAATTGATGAATGCATCCGTTTGAATGGAAAGGAAGTTGTTGGCCACGGGAACCTGTCTAACAGGTGCTTTTCTACCTTCTGACCAAATGACCTAATGCGAATCATGCGATCCCTCAGCGATCCTTGAGCGATCCTTGAGCCTGCCTTGAGCCCCACACACGGGTGCCACAAATTATGTAGTGGTGCTGCTGCTGCTGCTGCTGGTGTGCAAAAGCTTAAACCGCGCCCCTATTTGCCATTTAGCAATTCTAATGCACACGGCCCTGATCCTGCCATCCTGCCATCCTGCGATCCTGCGATCCTTTGATCCTGCACTGCTGTGTTGCTTTTTCAGTTTCTTTCTTTTCGTTTTGTTTTTTTTTTTGTTTTTGTTGTTGCTTAAGCTCTCTTGCTTCGGTTTCTAACTGCTGGCGGGCAGTCTATAAATTTATTGCCTAAGCGTTCTGCGTTTAAATGAATTTGTCTCTAACGCCCCAGCAACAACAACAACAACAACAACAACAACTACAAAACGGCTTAAAGGTATTTTGTTTTTTATTTTTTTTAGTCTGCGATTTTTGTGTTGTTTTTTTTTTTTTTGTTCGTTTAGTTTCGAGTTTCGGGGCAGCTGTTGATAGTTCGATTTCTAAGGGCCCAAAGGGGCCGTCGTTCCAAGGTCTTTATTAGTCAAGTCGCTGATCTGTTCTCAGGTTTCGGGCGCAAACTTTAAAATGCATTAAGTGCCATGCAATTAAGTTTATCGATGCGCTCAAATCAGCCAGAGTCAACTTTAATCTTGTTTTTTTTCTCTCTGCTTGTTGTTGTTGCTACTGATGCCTCACTTCATCATCATCTACTGCTTGGTGTCTTCGGTTTTTTTTTGTTTTCTGTTTTTGTTTTTTTTTTGGGAGGTTTATAAATTATACATTATAAATGCCGACGCGTTACTTTTTGGCAACTTTATATATAATTTTACTGCAATTTGTTACTTTTGAATGTTGCCGCGAGTCGAGTGAAAACTGCAGCAACTGTGTGATTAATTACGCCCATGCTAAAAGCTAATGCCGCCTAACTGTTAGTTAGCCAGATTTATGCGAACCTTAAAACAAATTCGTTTAATGTTTTCTACTAGATTTCAGCCAACAAATTTCAAGTTGAGCATATATAATTTTGATCTAGCACAGAAGTACTGTAAACATGCCTACATTTCACTAGCGCCATCTCCCTTCCACTCGCTTTACTGCACATTTCAAGTTCGTTGCCTAAGTCTTTTGTTTTGTCAAAGAAAAAAAAAACCAAAAAGAAACAAAGATTTAATACAACATTTAAGTTAACATTAACCCAGTAATTCCAAATTGAATGACACAGCAGCCTTGCAGTGAACACATACCCCTCCCTGCTTGGCAAACCCCCCCGTCCCTCTACCCAACACAGCCTACACAGAAATTGTTAACTGTTTGCAGCCGCAGCCGCTTTTCAAGGTCAAAATTGCAGTGCATGCGAGTTGAAATACTCGTATGTGCACACACACACACACATACACACACAGAGAGCATTTAACTGTGTATGTGTGTGTGTGTGTGTGTGTGTGGAATTATCGACAGCATCCAAATGCCATTGCATTGATAGATTGAAGCCGCAGATGGTTGCTTGACTTGACACTGAGTTAGCGACGCTGAACTGAAGACTGCAGATTGAAGATCGTCGATTGTCGATTGAAGAATCCAGATGCAGAGATTCAGAGATGCAGAGATTCGCCAATTGGCAGTGTTGTAGCTCTAAGGCCTCAGCTGCGCCGTCAGCTTTCAAGCTCAAAGCGCGTCTTAAATTGCAAACCACATGCTTGACAACAACAACAACAACAACAATTACAACAACAGCAACAACAACAGCATTTGCTACGTTTTGTGCAGCTGCTAATTACAGTTGCTTGGCTTTTGTTTTTTTTTTTTCTCTTTTTTTTTTTTTGTATTTCGTATAGATTGTTTTTATTTCTCTTTTATTTGCCGCGCTGTATTCTAGCAATGTGCTTTAATTTGTTTGTTTGTTTGGTTTGCTTTGATTGTTGTTGTTGTTGTTGTTGCATTTGTTTTTGTTATTTCTATGATTTTTTGTTCTTTGCGGTATTAATGTCAATGTTAACCTTGCTCTGTTTCATTTTGCCTCGTTAACTCGTTTACATTGTTTATTAAGTGGACAGGCTTTTAATTTTTTTTCTCTCTCTCTCGAACGATTAAACTATTTTCGTATACCCTGTAAACTGGTCGCCACAATGGGACTATTGTGCTTTTGTTTTGGCATGCTAAATGCTCAAGTCAATAGAAAATCTTATTATATTTACAATATTGATAGTTTAGATATATATATATGCAATGGTTAATTTTAGACAGCATTGACTATAGTTAGTTAGTTAGTTGAAGATTGACTGGAAATGCTGCTGTTATGTGGCGCTTTCACTAACATTTGCTCGTTATGTTAAGCAGCTGTTAGCGGAATATTAACGTTAACATTAACATAATGGGGCTGTTTTGTTTTTGTTGTTGCGATTCTTGAGGCATTGCTCATCTGCGTTGAAGGCTTTCGCAATTGTTAATGCATTTCCGTTAAGCACGTTGCACAAACAATGAGGCACAGCCAAATGGCAACAGCAACAACAACAACAACAACAGCAGCAGCCCGCAAACAAAACGCAAATGAGTTTGTCAACATATTTCTAATTCGACACGCTTCAAAGTGACCAACACACATACATACACACACACACCAAACACACACACACATACATACATGAGTACATACATATGAGTGACGCTTTTAGAATGAATATATTATATGCGTTGACCTAAATTTTATGACTCTTGCTGTTTGCCATTTAGTTGCAAAAAGCAACAACAGCAATAATAATAACTATTGCAATTGCAATGTGTGTAAGTGTGCGTGTGTGTATGTGTGTGTGTATGTGTGTGTATGAGTTGCACAAAGAAGCATGCTAAACAGCTACTAAAACACAATGCAACTGCAACTGCAAAGCAAAAGCAAACAACTGACTGACTGACTGACTGATTGACTGATTGACTGATTGACTGACTGACTGATTGAGGCGTTGTGACAATGTCTCGCTTATGTCTTTGTGTGTGTGCTAATTGTTACTGCCAATAAACGTCTATAAGCGGTACAGGTCTATTGCCTTTTGCCATATACGAGGGCGGCTCATTGGGCCAAATTCACAATATAATCATCAAAATCGTCTGGAAGAATGCATTCTATATATATATGTATATACATGTATGTGTGTGTGTTGCTCAAATAACGCTTTCAGTTGCTGTATTCTCTTTTGCTTGGCATATTCTTAAACGTTTCAACTGGCTGCTGCCTTGACATAACCCTAATCGGGCGACACGGAATAAAATCACTTTTAGTTCAAGTTTAACTAGATTTTTATTTGCTATTATTTGACAAATGCAACTTTCATTTGTGCAGCATCCTTAAACGTTTCTACTGACAGGTTTTTTCATTTGAATAACATTTTATTTCTGGCAGTCTCTTCCTGTTGCGACAGTCCTTTAAAACTTATCATAACATTAAAATTTCCCATTTCTTCTTTGAGTCTATTCTTAAACGTTTTTACTGACAGGTTTTTCATTTGAATAACATTTTATTTCACAATTCTGCTTTGAGCCTTGTCCTTAAACGTTTTACTGGCAGGCTCTTCCTTTCGCGACAACCCTTTAAAACTTATGATAACATTTTATTTTCTAATTCTGCTTTGAGCCTTATCCTTAAACGTTTTACTGGCAGGTTCTTCCTTTGAATAACATTTAATTTCCCAATTCTGCTTTAAACCTTATCCTTAAACGTTTTACTGGCAGGCTCTTCCTTTCGCGACAACCCTTTAAAACTTATGATAACATTTTATTTTCCAATTCTGCTTTGAGCCTTATCCTTAAACGTTTAACTGGCTACTGCTGTAAAATATCCCAGCTCGGGCGTCACAAGCTTTGCTTATAGAACCGCCCTCGTTTCTACACATACTACATGTGCATGTGTGTGTGTGTGTGTTGAGTGCAGCAATTGAATGTTGCGCATACAAGTCCATTGGCTTGTGGGATAAGAGTCATAGAACTGAACTGTCGTTTCGTGCATGTCTCATTAACATTTACAGCGAGGGGCAGAGCAGCCTCCTCGTTGTTGTTGTTGCTTTGGTTGTTTTAGTTGCCTTTCGGCACACATGCTACAACAGCAACAACACCAACAAATCATTTAACGCAATTGCGTTAAAACTTTGCTCATTTCAAACAAAAGTTTCGTTTCGGCTTTAGTTTCGGGGCGTTTTATTTTGTTTGTTTTGGATTTTCGCGTCTTTGTTAAACAGTTTGTTGCACTTTTTGTTAGCAACGGCCTCGATCTCTTTTTTTATTATTTGTTGTTTGCTGCTATTTTTTTTTTGTATTTATGTAGCTGTATTTGCTGTTGTTGCTGATGCGCTGTAAATAGCTGTCAATTTTGCGTTTAGAACTGAAACCGAAAGTTACATTTGCGGTGCTATTGCATAGCAAACACTTGAGATTGCATAGAAATTGAAATAACTTTCAAGTGAGTGACATCATTGAGTTCGAAATGACTTTCAGAATGAAATAGCGTTTGCAAATTACGGCACATCTAACAAAGTGATGCCATACTATAATATGGCTTGTATCACTTGATTTATTTAGTATGTATAACTTCGGTTATTTAATGACTTGAGTTTTTTGAAGTTGCTACACATTGAAATTAAATTGTGATTTTTTAAAATATGCAGAAAGAACTGGAAGACATTTATTATTTATTTTATTTATTATATTTAGTATAGTTATTATATTTATTATATTTTTTATATTTATTTCATTTATTTTATTTATTATATTATATTTATTTTATTTATTATATTTATTATATTTATTATATTTATTATATTTATTATATTTATTATATTTATTATATTTATTATATTTATTATATTTATTATATTTATTATATTTATTATATTTATTATATTTATTATATTTATTAAATTTATTATATTTATTATATTTATTTTATTTATTATATTTATTATATTTATTATATTTATTATATTTATTATATATATTATATATAATATATTTATTATATTTATTTTATTTATTATATTTATTATATTTATTATATTTTTTATATTTATTTCATTTATTTTATTTATTATATTATATTTATTTTATTTATTATATTTATTATATTTATTATATTTATTATATTTATTATATTTATTATATTTATTATATTTATTATATTTATTATATTTATTATATTTATTATATTTATTATATTTATTATATTTATTATATTTATTATATTTATTATATTTATTATATTTATTATATTTATTATATTTATTATATTTATTATATTTATTATATTTTTTATATTTATTTCATTTATTTTATTTATTATATTATATTTATTTTATTTATTATATTTATTATATTTATTATATTTATTATATTTATTATATTTATTATATTTATTATATTTATTATATTTATTATATTTATTATATTTATTATATTTATTATATTTATTATATTTATTATATTTATTATATTTATTAAATTTATTATATTTATTTTATTTATTATATTTATTATTTTTATTATATTTATTATATTTATGATATTTATTATATTTATTTTATTTACATGATTAAATTACCGTATTAAAAAATAACAGAAAGTTTAAGAATAATGCAAACTAAAAGTTAGTTTAAGGATGTTTTTACAATCCCAATCAGATCAAAGCAGTAAGGAGCTAAAGGGAGACAATGAAAGAGAGGGAGAGGGAGTGTGTGTGGGTGGGGAGCGTACAACACATTTTTGGGGCCACATATTGCGTGCCATTTAAATGCACTTGCCTAATTGATAATCAGGTTTTCTTGTTGTTGTTGTATTTGTTCAGTTTGTCAGACAGTTTGGCTGTTTCAGTTGTTGCTTGAAATGAAAACCGCATCTGGTTGACCTTCTCAACCGTTACAGGCGATGATTACAGCATCAGCCTTTATGCCATATATGTGTCAATATAAACGTACATATGTATGTATGTATATGTATGTGTATGTGTATATATATGTATATTTATATGCAAAATTAGCAGAATTTAATTATGATGGTGGGACTGACAATCATCATCATCATGATGCTGATGATGCTGATGATGAGCAACGCTTCGTTTCATTTTATTTTGTTGCTGGTTGCTTCAATATTTATTGCTACACGGACGACAATTTGCCGTGTTGCTGTTGTTGTCGCTTTTAACTGTAAACATATGAAATGATGCAGGCGACCCTTTATATTTATTTTGCTGCTGTTGTTGTTGTTGTTGTGCGATCTACCTACCAGTTTTGACCCACATTTTAAATGCTGTTGCTGTTGCTGCTATAGCCACCAACAGCAACTACAACAACTACGATCAAAATCAATGGAAAACAAGTTAAGCATCCCAACAGCAACAACAACAACAACAGCAGCAACACGCTACAAATTTGTATTAAGTAAACTCCCACTTACAACATTATGCATATAAATGAAGCTATAGCTATAGTTATAACTATATATATCTCTATCTCTATCTCTCTCCCTCTCTCGCTCTCTCTCTCTCTCTCTCTCTCTCTCAGTCTGTCCGTCTTGCACTCTTTCCGTTGTATTTTGTTACAAATATGAAATTATGCGTAAAATTGTTATTGTTGTTGCTGCAGTTTGGGTTTCAGCTTTTTTTTTTCAAGCTTTTTTTTTTTTGTTTGTGTTTTGATCAGCTTCCAAATGAAATGAGCCAAAACCGCAACAAGCGCAACAAAAGTTGTCGCTGTCTTTTGTTGTTGTTGTTGCTGTTGTTGTTGTTGCTGTTGTTGTTGTTGTTGCTGCTGTGTGTGTGCTGTTCATTTATGACGTAACTTTTGCTGCGGCTGCGGCTGCTGTGATTACGACCCGCTGTTAATACAGTTAAAGCGGCGCCTAACCTTGAAAACCGGTAGATTTTTTTTTTTTCTTCACTTTACTCAATTTCATGTGTATTGCGGCTGCTGATCTGTATGTGTGTGTGTGTGATTTGTGCTTGCCTCTTTAGGCTTACAGAAAATAAAATAATATTTATATACATTTATACATATATAACTTGAAAATGCCCAAATTGATTAAGATTATTTATTAAATTCAATTTATTTTTAGTCATTTTTGATTTATTTCATATTTCAATTCATTTTATTAATATATATATTTTTTTCTGTCATTGTGCTTTGTATTTTTTAACAAATATTTTGATTTATTTATGTTTTTTGTTCAAATTTCACTTGCAGGCCTCAAGCAAAAGACTTAGGCAACGAACTTGATATTGATATTGAAATTTTCGACATTGCCAACTTGATAGCGGTTGTCCCGCTGCTGCTGTGTGTAATCAATTGGGGTGTGGCCAAGCACACACATACACACACACACACACACACACAGAGACAAACTGAAACTTCAATTGAGCAATTCCGTAGCGTTAAAGATTTGTACACGAAATTAGCAGCAATTTGACAAACGGATTTTCAACGGTTTGTTATGGCGATTTAAAACGATGCCTCACGCGGTCCATATTATCCGACATAATCCCCAGATAACAAAAAAAAAAACCGTTTTAAGTAATGCTGCAATAAACTTGCCAAATAAACAAAAGAAGACATCTGGAAAGTGGCTAAGCTCAGAGCTGCAGTTGAGAAATTTGGTATTAAGCTGCTGCTAAACTCCATATAGTTGAAATATAGTATATGAGAGATAATATTGATGCTCTGATATAAACAACTTATATCATATCAGTAAATTTGAGAAATACTTTTATGCGTTTCATCTGAATTCATTCGTTACGGATGACACATCACACGCCATAGTATTGAGACTGCCGTTTTATGCAAATTGAGCAGCAAAAAAAAAGAAAAAAAAAAAAAGAGAAAAATTCAAACTAATTTCATATACAAATTTCACAAATTCATAGGTCAAATATTGACCAATTCAGGCCGCAAAACTGTTCAGCTGTGAGATGTGCAAAATTGCACAATTCCCCCCGCACGCCGCTCCCAACCAGACAAAACGAAACGAAACCAAATGAAACGAAACGAAACAATGGGAAAGAAAACAAAGCGCAACCTTTTTTTTTTTTTTTGTTTCTCTTCTTTATTTTTTTGTGTTGTCGCCTGTTGAAATCTCCGGAAAAATTTCACAGGCAACAAAAAATTATTGAATTTTATGTTTTATTTTTTATTTTTGGTGATTTTTTTGATTGCCAAAAAAGAAAAAAGAGACGCTTTTGTGTACAATGCGGCCCTAATGAGGCAGCATCCCCCACCCCCGCTGCTGCCCCCACCTGTTGCACTTTAAGTGTAAAGCGGGGGCATCTGCAGATGTGTTGTTGTTGCTGCTGCTGGCAGTTGTCAAGTGCATAACCAGTTCAGACTGCATTGGGAGCGACAGAGACAGCGAGAGAGCGAGAGGGAGAGAGCGAGAGGGAGAGAGAGAGAGAGATGGGGAGGGGTTGAGCTGTGTGGGGGTAGCTTATAGCGGTTCAGCTTTGCTCGTACAATGTAGCTACAAATTGTCAATGTTTAAGTTAGTCGTGCACACACACTCATACATATGTATATGTGCAGCGAGAGGGGCGGGGGGGAGAGGGGGCGCATTCATGCATTCAATTCATTCATTCATTCATTTAGTCAGTCACAAGTCAACCCTGACCTGAAAAATACATGACACTAGTGTGTGCATTACATGTGCATATGTACACACACATGTGTGTGCGTGTGTGTGTGTGTGTGTGTGTGTGTGTATGTAGGTGTATGCATGCAACCGCTTTTGAAGCTTCTAAACTGCTTTATCTGTTTAAGTTGAGACTCATTAATGTGTGTGTGTGTGTGTGTGTGTGTGTTTATTGATATTGTCATTAATTTGTTGTAATAGCTGTTGCTGTTATTGTTGTTGCCCATCTCATCTGATATGAAAATCGTTTTAAAACAATGCATGTAATTTGCGCGACAATTTCGGCGCATTTTTTGACAAATTTTAAAGATAGGGAATGTTTAAAGTATTTTTCAAAAAAAAAAAAAAATTTTAAGAAATTATTTTTAAAATTTTAAAGCAAGTTCAAGTTGAAATACAGTGTATATCACTATCACTATTATACACTATATTAAAACAATGATGAAAATATGATTTGAACTTAGGAAAATCTTTGTGGGATTTGATTTTATTTAGCTATAATTTTAAAGCACTTCTGAACCCAATTATAATAGCTCAAGTTCTAAGCATACCCTAATAGACGTTGTTAAACATTTAACTAACAATCTAATAACTAATCAACGCCTAAGCTCTCCCATAATTTCCATATCTATAGCAAGTAAAACATCTTCCCTTGAGCTACACCCTAACTACAAACATACACACACACACACATATATATATATATACATATATACACTTGACATTGACATTAGCCGGAGCGGAAACTGTTTAGCATACAACAACTATAAATCATGCTAAGCGCGCCCATAATTTGTTTAATCAATAACTAAATGCATTTAATGGCTATTTAAACAATGCATTTTTTTTTACGTTTTTTTTTTTTTTAATTTTTTGCATTTCTCAATTTGCATTGCAATAACGGCAGCAGCAACAATTGAATAATAATACAATTCGCACACTTGAATTAAACGTAATAACGCAAAACGAAACGAAACTGAAATCTCTCTCTCTCTCTCTCTCTCTCTCTATAACACACTCTATCTCTATCTATGGGCAACACCTTCAAGCAAGCCATATAGTATGTATATCTATAAGTTCGAGCTTTGAGTTTCCTCTTCCTTGCTAAACAGTGAAATTGCCTTCAGGATTTGGGGGACTTTTTGTGTGCCTTAAAGTGTCATGTTTCATTCCATTCTGTAGCGGTGCGACCTGACTCAACACTTTAGTGTATCGTTATTTATAAACGCTTCAAATTTGTTGAGCTTTAGTAAAGAATTAATGTGTGAGAGGTAGAGAACGGGTATTTAGGCAAAATGGCAAAGGAACTGAGAACTCTTGCATATAAAAAGGATAATGTCCATAAGGGAAAAAATATTGTATATATATATTTTATATTAGTATATAATTACAATTAAAATCGGATACTGAAACACCCATAAACGTTCAGCTCAATTATTTATTTCATCATTATTTTGTAATAGGCTATAAATATTTAAATATTTTGGAAAGTGTATTTAAGCAGTATTATATCATACGATATATATATACATATATATCATTGATATACGCTACCTCTTCAATCGCTCTCTCTCTCTCTCTCGTTTTGGGCAAACCAAATTTAGGAGACATCTCATCAACAAAATCCGAAAAATCGAAATTGAAATTCTGAAGCATGCGGAATGCGAAACTCGTTCGTCTTTGGCGTTAAACAAAACAACAGTTAACTTTTAACAATAAAAAAGGAAACAAGTTCTATTGTTGTTGTTGTTGTTGTTGTTATTGCTGTTATTATGAAGCGTTAAACGTGTTTCAATCGCAAATTAATAAGAAGAAAAAAAAATGTATAAATATAAAATATATTAAACAAAAACAAATGCAATAATTTTGTGGTTTATCGCTGTGCTGTCCCAAAACGAGTTTCCACATTAATACTAATAATACCAAGATGTGAACAAATAAACACAACAGCAACAACAACAACAACAAAATAAAGTAACTGAAATTCAAAATACAGCAAACAATTTACAAGTTATTGACACTGAATACAAAATAAATATAAAAAAATCAAAAAAATTAAACCAGAAAATCTTAAAAAAAAGAGATTGTCAAAATTCTGTGATTGTGACAATATGCGAAATACTCCCCATATGAACGGTAATAACTAGCATATTTACCCGTTGAATATTGAGTATCCCTAAATCAGAGAAACAGGGCTCAGAACCTAACTAAATTTTGGATGTAGCTTCTGCTGAGAAATCTTATAAAGAAAAATACAATTTGCCAGTTTTTATGACCAATATTGATTTGAGAGCAATCTTAAACTAACCTCAGGCTATCAACCGTTTGCCTATTGGCTGCAATTGTTTAGGGCATTAATTCAATTAAGACTGCCAGCGACGAGAGAGAAGCGATGCAGTGAGAAGAAGAAGCTGCTGCTGCTGTTGTTGTAGTAGTTGTTGTTGTTGTTTTTGTTGTTGTTGCACAAGAAATGCATTTTCATGCTAAAACTGAAAGATGACTTGGGAGACAAAGGCCATGACAGAGGGGGCAAACAAAGGCCCAGGGGCCAGGCAGTGCAATCAATACACACACACACACACGCTAACACACACACACATGCACATTTTACGCAGCACAGGGCTGGGCCAAAGACAAAGTCGGAGAGTCGCAAAGAGTCGGAGAGTCGTGAGTCGTTCCAAGTCTCCAGAGGCGAGGCCCCTGGTCAGGTATTTTGAGCTCCAACTGCTGCTGCTGTTGTTGTTGTTGTTGTTGTTGCTGCGTCGTCATCGCATACCAAAAAGAGAGCCCAGCCAGCAAAAGCAGAAGAAGCGAAAAAAACTCGCTTCCTTTATTATTATTCTTTATTTATTTTTTGTTTTTTTTTTCTTCTTACATTTTTTGTTCTTTTCAAATACACACACACACACTCACACATACACCTAAAAAAGTGTATTTTTATTCTTATGCGCAGAACGCAGTCGAGCGCAGCACTTGAGACCAGTTTCTCGCTCTGCATGTGTATGTGTGTGTGTGTGTGTTGATTCACTGCACAAATAAATCTCAGCTTTGAATTTTATCACAGTGTGTGTGCTGGTGTGTGTGTGTGTGTGTATGTGTGCAGGATTCTTGCCCTTTTTGCTTTTGCTTCTCGCTTCGTTTTTCTGATTGTCAAATCTCTGTTGTATATTTTGTATTCTCTCCCTTCTTTTTGGCTGTTTTGTTTGATTTCCAGAGTGACGGAGACGGAGCCATAGGGCCCAGGCGGAGAGATAGTGCGCGTGAGGCAGACGGGCGAGTCAGCCCTTAAACAGGTAGACAACACTGCATTGTTTATCAGTCTGGCAGCAGGTAAAAACTAATGCCAGACACAGTGCAGAAAAAGCAAAGGAGAGAAAACAAAAATCACATACAAACAAAAAAAAAAAAACAAATGACTTAGGCAACGAACTTGCCAGAGCCATATTCAACAGGATCGGACAACTCAAATTGTCCAGCTAGCAAACGAACATTGCATGTCCAAAATACCTTATTAGGTATTTTTAGAGCCTGAATTTAGCTGAAATGTAAGCGAGTATAAAATATAGCTCTAATTTATCTTCCTACTATTTTTCATGATTGCATAAGGAATATATGAGTTTCTCTAGAGATTTTTGACTATTTATGTTGATTTTTTCATATTTTGTACAGCAAAAATCCTAGCTGAAAATAATTTTGCATTTTCTATGGAACGTTTGGATCATAAAGTTTCAAAGTTTCAATAACTTTTAGCTTTTTTTTGTGATTTTGTTTATTTTGTATTATTTTTAATGGTTTGCAATTCTGAACAAAAAAATGGTTTGATGTGAAATTGCTTGCAAATTCTAGACTTTATCAAGGTCCTGGCTAATTTTCCTTCAATTGGAAATTTGTTAGCTGTTTTCAAGATTATCCCATATTTTCAAAACTTTAATAGAATTAATTGCCTTGCATATTTATTTGATAGACACAAAGCAAATGTTGGCAAAGCTGGAAGATTTTGGCCAAACTTGGCTCAATCCATGCTGCTATTTGGTTAAGATTGAATATATATAAATGTACTTTTTTATAGCATTATAAATGGTATTTAAAATATTCATATATATTTGAAGTACATATTTGAAGTAGGCTTTCGCGCTGACGCTGAACTCTGCTCTGGGCTAAGGGGTAGCGATAACATGGAGGGGCTGGCCAGAGGGCAGCGGAACTTTTGGCAACCTTTCGCTAACTTCCGGCCGCGTGTTGTAACATCTGCGTATGTGCGTCAACCGAATTGAACTCGGAAAGTTGTTTTCTTCGTTATTTTTGGCTGTCTTCTAACAGCTGCCATGGCCTCCAGTTGTTGTTGTTGTTGTTGTTGCTGCTGTCGCTGTTGTTATTGTTGTTGTGGTTGTTGTTGTTATCAAGTGCTAAGTGGTCAATGTTGACTTATCGCAGCGACTTTATCAATGAATTTCCTTTAAAATTTATTGACTTTTACTTTGGGCGACCCGGCGCAAAAAGAAATGAAATGAAAAGATGGCTAAAAAAGCGATTGCGAATTTTGCGACAGGAAGTTAGGCAGTTATATATGAGCAGCAGCTGCTGTTGTTGTTGTTGTTGTTCTAGGAATTTTTTTAACAGTATATAGCTGGCGAGCAGCAGACCTTGTCTTAAGGTCGCGCTTCTATATGCATAGATACATATATATATATATACATACATATATATTTCGCGTATGAATATTTATGGCTGCCACATTTGCGGCACGCAACAGTTGAGAATTTGATGATCAACTAAAAGACTATAGACTGTAAAGACTATATATACGTATGTATGTGAGTATGTATTTATGTGTGTATATATGTATGTATATTTATAGGGTAAGTTCTCTATGTGCTGGGAGCAAAATCACAGACGCTGGCAAACAGCAATTATGGCCGTGGCAACACCACAACAGCAACAACAACAACAACAACAGCAACATCATCATTATGTTGCACTTGAGACACGGCTTTTGGGCCTTCGTTCTGTACGCTTTGGTACGCTTTGGTTCTTGTTCTTTTTTACTTTATTTTTTTTTTATTTTTTTTTTATTTTTTTCATTTAGACGCTTTTTTAGACTCGTCGTTCTGGCCATCTACATCTCTCGTGTGGCATGCCCTTGCCAAGAATCGTGTTGCCAGTTGTTGTTGTTGTTGTTGCTGTTGTTGCTGTTGCCTGTTTACTGGTTCTACCACTTTTCGTTGCCTTGACTTTGCCTTTTGCCTTTGGTTTCGTGCCTTGTGCTTTGTGCTTTGGACAAATGGCAGCAGCAAGCAGCCCAGCCGCTGTAGCAACGCCCAAAGTCAACTTCAGCTTATACTATATAGGTATATATATATATATCTATATATATATATATGCTGCGCGAAACGGCATCCCAGCCCCATCATCATCATCATCGTCAACAACATCATTATGATATTTAGCTAGCTGCAACTTTTCTGCTACTTTTGCTAGCTACCTATCTTTGGCCTTTTCCACTTCTACTTCTACTTCCACTACTACTGCTGCTGCTGTTTCTACTTCAATCTTCTTTCATCTTTGTTTTAGTGCCCATTCGAGTTGCTCTCAACTTGTACTTTTGCTTGGGCCAAAAGAGATTTGCGGCTTAGGCGCTGCTCACATTGTTATATAATTTGCCCATTGCCAACTTTAACTAACTTATATATATATATATATATATATATGTCTGTCTGCGTGTGTGTGTGCGCTCAAGTGTGTGAAGTTCTTGGCCGCTAACCACCGCTAAAGCAGAGCCCACTGAGCCACTAAGTCAGGCCCGTAATGCAGTATATACGATATACTGCAAGGCCTGCAAAAGGAACGTTTAAAAACCAACCAACTGTCTGTCTGTCTCTGTGTGTGTGTGTGTATGTGTATGTGTGTGTGTGTCTGGTTTGCCACAGAGTGGCTTGGGTGAAAGAAAAATCAAGGCATATAGCAATAGCAATAATTATAATAATAATTACAAGAGAGGAAATGTCGAAAAATCAGAATTATAAAATTAAATATTACAAGATGAATGCGAATAAAATATAATAAACGACTTTAACAACTTAAAAAGGAATTATTTTTATTTCTCTAATTTAAGATTAGAAAAATAAATGCCTAAGGCAATAAGCCATAAAATACATTAGCTTAAAATGCATTTACTCAAAGCAGCTAGTTGATTATTTGCAAAACTCGATTTAGTTTCCGATTTTAGGAGAAGGATTTGTTCTTTCATGATGCCAAAATTTGGCGTTAAGATTAACTATGAGCTATGCTTAATAAGAAAATAATAATAAGACTCTCTCAAATTTAAGCAGATTTTAATAATATGGAATTAAAAAACCTAGCTGTGTTTTTGATGTATCAAAACTTTTCAAGTGCAAGATTTGGCAACTCTAATTTCAGCTTCTATATTATAATTACTCTTCGTATACACACACACACACACACACTCACACACACACACATAAACATGTAGTTAAAAGTAGCTGCGTGTGATTTAAGTTGAGGTTGGGGGTAACCAACAACGACGAGCAATTTCCACTTCCACATCCACTTCCACAACACTTGCCACTCTACCCTACCCTAACTCAAGTATACAATTCCATTCTATCCATTCTATCCATTCTATTCTATCCGTTCTATGTTGTGCCGTTTATTATACTTATTCCTACATGTAATTATGATATTTTTGCGCCAAAGACAAAGGGCAGTTAAGCGGCAGACGCAGTTTGCCGCAGTTGCCGTGTTATGTGAAACAAAAGACTTAGGCAGCGAACTTGACAGCGAATTTGATGCGAGTGCGAGCACAACAAATCAGTGAAGCGAATAAAACAAAATAACATGAAAAGACAAAAACAAATACAAAAACGATACGAAACTAAAACTGAAAACCCCAAAAAAAATGAAACATCTACGATCAAAGAAAAAAGAAGGCAAACAACAACGACACTGAAAATTCACTTTCAAGAAGCAAACGTGAAATTCATAAAATTCTGATTAGAAAGTTATACGATTTGAATTTATTGATATGAATATTCGTCTTGAGTTTTTAGTCACGGTCAAGGGTGAAACGTGGGACCGACCGCCTGTTGTTCGTCTGGCTACAAAATGACTTAATAAGCCGCCTCGGCGATTATATAAGCCAGCCCAAAGCCCAAATAGATGCCAGATGAACAAGCCACAAGCTGGAGAACTGAAAATAAACATTCGTTGGCTCGTTTGTTCGTTCGTTTTTGGCAATTCAATGAAAGTGATTGATGTTGGCCAAAGATTCGGCGTAGAATCTACAACAAAAATACAACAAAAAAATACAACAACAAGCAACAACAACAAAAAAGCCAAGGGTCGTGTCGTGTGGGCGTCAACAAACGACTCTCGGCGCTGCTTAATTTGTTATTGTTGCTCTTGTTGCTGTTGTTGCTGTTGTTGCTATTTGGCTTGAAGCACTGAATTGGTAGCTTTTGGTTATTTTTTGTTGTCTTCGTTTGTAGCTTTGTAGAACTCCAGACTGCTGTAGATTGCCATCAGCATTTGTCTGACTGATTTGTAGCTATTATATGGTCATAAGCATTTATTTGCCTGTCAGCCTTTTTTTTTCTAGCTCGTAATGAGCTGGAAGTATAACAAATGCACAGGAAATGTAATTGTCCTTAAGGCACGGCTGCAATTCGAATACAGACTCTAGACTGTAAAGCTACTCAAAGCGATTCTATCTGATTCACAGAAACCCCCCCAAAAAAAGAACATGCAAATGAACTATTAAATAGTAGGAAAAAAAAGTAGGGATTGAATTAGTTTTGAACGGAGTTTGTGTTCTATTAGAAATATATGAAAAACTACAAATCTTCAAGAATTCCTTATTATTAAATTTCCCTAAGATTTTGAATTCATTTACTGAAATAATATTGGAAAGTTGTTTCGGAAAATATTTAATTTGAGCATAGCAAATATTTTTGGACATTTGAATTGTAAAACTTCAAAAGTTTGCTTTATAAAATAATTTATATGCTTAAATGGAGAATATTGAAACAAATTTTGGTAAGCAAAAAGTAAAAAAGTCAAAGTTTGTTGAAATAGAATTAAAAAAATGTAAAAAGTTGTAAAAAAAACAAAATTGATTTTCTTATTTTCTAATTTTGTTTTTAGATTTGAGTTGCTTTTGTAAAGCTTAGTTAAAGTTAAGAATACAAAGGGAAAAGTTTCTCATCATTTTTTTTTTGAAAACAAACTTAACTGCAGAACACCCAAGTTCCCAATCAAATTTTCAATTAAGTTTTTGTCTAGTTTGCTATATAAAAAAAAGACCTAAAAAGCGAAATTGAGCTGGCTTTTTTTGATAAAGAATTCTCATAATAGAATCAGAATAGAAACATAAAAAAAGCCAAGAAAGTTGGCTTTTATTTCAAAAAGTTTTGAGTTTTTCTTTGTGTTGTTGTTTTTTATGTGCATTCTTGTGTGCAAGAGCTTCAGTTTGAGTTTCAGTTTGAGTTGATTTGAGTTGAATTGATTTGATGTTATTTTCGCGATTTGCATAAAGCCAATAAAAATGGAACTGAACAATGTTTGGCAAGTTTGTTGCTCAAGTCATTTGATTTGATTCGATCGCAGATTGAAGGGGATATCAACTTACCATTTTGAACTTGCTCTGTCGGCGTTAACGGTTTGGTTTCGCCAATCAAATTTAAAGCGGAATTCGAATTCGAATTGGAGTTGGAGTTGGATTCCTGCGCCAGCTCGAGACTGTGACGCGTTTGCCCGAAATAATGTCGTCGATGGTGGAAACGTTTGCGGGTCGACGCGGATGACGATGGCGCCGCCGTCAGGCTGAGCGGCTGATCATCGGCGCCTTGAACTTGACCCTGCGGCTCTGGTGGCGGCGCTGCTGGCGTCGGTGGCGTTGGTGGCGTGGGTGGCGTCTGTGGCGTTTGTGGTGTTGGTGATGGGGATGGTGGCGCCCGATCCCGATGCGATGCAGCACTGGGACTGAGCGGCGGCACCAGACACCGTTCATCGTCCTGCGCCTTATTGTGCAACAGATTCTGTGACTCGAGCAGACGTTGCTGCTGCTGATGCAGCCGATTTTTGATTAAAAAGATTTTCGGCATTTTGGCTAGTTATTTGTTTGTTTCTTTTTCTTTTTCACTTTGTTATTATTTGAAATACACACGCGCGCGCGATTGTAAGCACTGACACACACACACACACACGCACGCACACACGCACGCACGTACGGACGGACGGACGGAGGCACGCACACACCCAGGCACAGTAAACAAAACACTAATCCAAGTGCGTGTCTGTTTATCACTGTGGTGTGGCTGCGCTGATGTTGCAATTTCAAACGCAGTTATTGCTCCCCCTTTATTTGTTATCAGTTATGCGTTACAAAAAAAAAACCCATTCATTTGTGTATATAAGCAAGGCAAATCTGCAGTTGGCAGCAATTTGTATTTGTTGTTGTTGTTGTTGTTGTTGTTGGTGTTGTTGTTGAGCTCGGCTCAGTTTAACTTTTTGTGTTTCTTCATAATTTTCAAATATTATTATCTATGTGTATATATTCGATATATATGTATATATATATTTATGTTTGTGGCGCACTTTGAAAAACAAAACAAAAATTTGCAACTTTTATTTTTTTGAATTTTTTCTTAATATATATATTTGATATATATTCTTTTTAACTGTTATTTTGTCTAGTTTTTTTTTTTTCGATATATGTTTTTTATATGAAACGCGAATTGTTTTCGTTGTTGTTGTTGTGCGTGTGTAAATGTAACCGATTTGTTGTTGTTGTTGTTTTTGTTGTTCTGTGTTGTGTGTTGTGTCTGGCAGAATTTGTTGTGCAGCGACAAAACACGTGCATTCACAACGCCGGCTCGCCTCTTACTGTATTCAAGCGGTGCCAGCCGCTGAGCAGTTAGGCCAAAGTCAGGCAATACCGCTGCGCGAACATCAGCAGCAGCAGCAACGGCAGCAGCAACAGCAGCAGCAACAGCAGCGGCAGCGGCAGCGGCAGCGCTGCTCTACAACAAACTCAGTTAGTTTTAGAGGCGAATTCAGGCGACGAACGCAAAACACCGTAAGCCGCACCTGAAGAGAGAGCGCGAGCAAGAGAGAGGGAGAGAGAGAGAGAGAGAGAGCGCGCGCGTGGACGCTCAAGTTCGCTTTCGTCTGTGAGTCAGTTGCTGTTGTAGAACGAAACGAAGAAACGCGGCGCGCGCTTCGGCAACGACTTTGACTTCGGCAGCAGCTTCGGTTTTTCTACGATTTTTTTTTTTTTTTTTTTTTTTTTTTTTTTTTTTATTGCTGGCTGCTCTTGTAACTGTGTTTTAGCTGCCGCTCAGCGCTGAGCACCTGAGCTGTAGATCGAGAGAGAGTGAGAGTGTTTTGGACTGCGTCTGCTGCTGCCGCTGCTGCTGCTGCTTCATTTCGCTCACATAACGTTTCTCATGCAGTTTTTTTTCGCTGCGTCTCTTCTTTTTTTTTCGCCGCCATGTCTCTCTGTCTCTGCGTGTGTATGTGTGTGTGTGTTTGTGTGTTTTTTTCTTGTTGGTTCAGAGTCAAGGTAGAGGTAATGTTTTTATCGACGCTGGCGTCGCTGCTTGCGTTCGCTGTAGTTGTTGTTGTTGTTGCTGATTTTGCCTGTTGCTCGGTTTGGTTGCTGCTTTGGCCATTTGCCGGTTGGGATGTTTTACTCGTTTTGTGTGTGTTTGTTTGGCTTGTACTTGTTGTACTTAGAGCTGCTTAAAGTTGTTGCTGTTGTGGTTGTTGTTGCTGTTGCTGTTGTTGCTGTTGTTGTTATGTCTTTGGTCTTGACTCTGAAAAACAGCATTTGGCCGCAAATGTTATAAAAATACTTTATGTTAAATGATTTATACATGAAATTTATCAGTGGGAATATTGCTTAGTAGTTGGGATAGGTGCATTAATATTATTACATCGATGAAAACCTGAACTATTAGAAAATATGTATATACTATATAAAGCAAAATAAAATACCTATCGCAACTATATGAAAAGCGTAAAAAATATGCTAGAGACGATTTAACTTTTGAGTTAAATAAGAAAATATTAACCCGATGTTAAGCTAGATAGAAGAATAAGAAGTATATAGATAAAAACATATATAGGCTTAAAAAATAAATAATAAAAAGGCTAAAAAAATATGTATATTAAGGCTACACATTTTTACATATTTTAGGTCCAACAGCAAATCTGAGTGAAAAATCTGAACTATAAAATAGATAAATAAAAATGTGCTAGATTTATTTCTCAATATGAAAGTTTCAACTTAAGTAATTGAGTAATTAATTAATTATATACCATATATTATTGTTGAATTTTCATTATATGATTTAATAGCACTGATTGCGTTCCATCTAATTGCCTCTTTGGAAGAAGTGCTTATTAAAAACTATGATTTTAATTGTAGCATAGCAAGTTTGTTGTCTAAGTCTTTTGTTTTTGCATATCAATTGCAAGTATTACAATTCTTTATGTAATAGCTACAACTTTTGCTGCTCGCTGAAAGTCTGTTTCGCCGTAAGACCCTTTAAGAATTTCATTTCATCATGATCGACAGCAGCACTTTGCGTGTGTGTGTCTGTGTCTATGTGTGTGTGTGTAACTACGAAGACGCGTAGATACGCAAGAAGTACAAGAACAGAAAGAACAGCAACAACAACAGCAACGTCAATAAGTACCATATAAGCGAAATTAAACGGCAAAATAGTTGGCAACGCGCCTCGCACTCGCACTATGGTGTACACACATGCATATGTGTGCGTGTGTGTGTGTGTGTGTGTGTGTAGGGGCAATAAAATGAAGAAGCAGCGACCGCCGATGTCGGCTTGTAATGAGCGCTTAGAACGCGCTTAGAATGGCAATAAGATTGCGGCTAAATTCGCCGCAGTCGGTTTACTCTCTCGCTCACGTTCGTCACTTCTCTCTCTCTCTTACGTTCGCTCTCTCTCTCTCATGCTCGGTATCCCTCTCTGTCGCTCGCTGCAGCCTGCACAAGTGCGAGGGCAACGGCAACTAACGTTATTTCACACACTTTGCGCTTGTGTGCGTTTCGTGGGTCGTGTGATGTAAGCGCTGCGGCAGCGGCTGCAGCAGCGGCAGCGTCAAACGGAGCGAATTCGCCGCAGCGCACACCTGTGTGACGCACACACACAGGCGGATGGGCAAGCAGAGCGGCGACGTAACAAATTTACAGCTAGCTTTTTAGCTGTGTGCGCCAAACACGCGGCGCAAAAGAGCGCAAGAACGCAAAGAGAGCGAGCGACTGAGTGAGAGAGAGAGCCAGAGAGCAAGAGAGCGAGAGAGCGCACGCATCAAATACCTGTTGGCAGTGGCTTTGACTGTGACTCTGACTTTGGCGTCGAGACAGCAGCAACAACAGCAGCAGCAGCAACAGCAGCAGCAGCAACAGCAGCGGCAGCAACAGCGCCGTTGCAGCATTTGAGCTGCCTTTTAGCTGCGCGCGCTTCTTAACTAATTGTTGTTGCTGTTGCTATTGTTGTTGTTGTTGTTGCTGTTGTTCCTTCACTCTCACTCAAATGCCGCTGCTAACCAAATGCAAGTGCTGCTGCTGCCCTTTGCAACAACAACAACAACAACAAGTGGCGAATCCTGCTCACTGAGATTTCTTTTACATAATGCGCTTATATTTTTTTTAAAGCGTTTTCTTTTCTTATTTGACACGCGTTGAGCTTAATCTTATAAAGCTCCGCTTTTGCAATTAAATTATTATTTTGATTTAGATTTGTAAACAGTTAACGAGTTTTTGCTATGATCTTGAGCTTTGCGATGGAGCATCGATAAAATATTATATTACAAAAATATTAATTACATATATAAAAGAATCGTTAAAAATAAATATTAAATTATTATATGAATATAAAATATGCCTGTACTTAATGCAAAGCACAGCTATTTAATTAAGTTGTATATAAGTAGCTGACGTTGCTTTTGAATATAGTAACTGATATGCATACAAGTTAGGCATAGGGAATGTGATAAGATTTATCTAGAACTGGACATATTAATTCCAATTCCTTGTTCTACAACTCAATTATTAAATTTACTGATAAATTACTTTTATGCATGGCGTTGTCTGGAAGATTAAATAAAATGCTAGTACTAGTATAAAATTTTTAATTTTTATTAGTTTTTGATTTATTTTACAGTACATTTTCAAATTATGCTACACTCTTTAAGTTCTAATATCATCTATGTTTTTTTTTTTTTTTGCTTGATTTTCTATTATTATATCAACATTTATACTTAAATATATTATATTTTACTGTATTATTTTTATTTACTATTTATGCTTCTTATAGATATTAAATTTATTATTTTTTTCTCTGCCCCCTAATTTTTTTTATTTTTAAATTAAAAATTTGCTATTAGGTCTATGCTGCAAATATAGCTAGTTAATAATAATCCAGACCTAGGCCAGGGTCACTTGCAACTAGCTATGACAGGTATGCGTGTGTGTGTGTGTGTGTGTTCTTATCGGGTGTCTATATATTTGTGTGAGTGTGTGTGTGTGTGTGTGTGCTGTTGCTTGAAATTGCGCATGAGTGCGCACATACACACACTATTAATGCTTTGGGCCACAACTTTGGCTGCTCCTCATCATCAACATCATCATTTTGATCATCATCATCATCAACATCAACATCATCATCATAATGATCTTGTGCTGTGTCTGCTGTGCGGTAATTGCAGTCTTTAAGAATGTGTTCTTTTAGGCCTTGCTGCTGCTGCTCTCTCTTCTTTTTTCTCTCTCTCTCTCTCTCTCTCGCTCTCTATGTAATGTGTTCTTTGTAGCTGTTGCTGCTCCTCCTCCTACTCGTACCTTGCGCTGTTTCCTTTTGCTTGTTCTTTCCGTCGTTTTTCTCTCTGCTCTTCTCTTCTCTTCTCTTTTTTTTTTTTACTTTTTATCTTTATTTGCTCAATTGTCGTCATCGACGGCGACGTGCCGCTGCCGCTGTTGCTGTTGCTGTTGTTGTTGTTGCTGTTTCGCTAAAATAATGCTAAAGTAAAGTGAAGTAAGAAGAAATATAAGCAGCGGGCCGCAGCAGCAGCAGCAGCGACGGCGACGACGACGACAGCGGCGGCGGCGGCGGCGGCAGCAAAAAAAAAGTAAATGAAGAGCGGCCGGAATACCTGTTTTACCTGTTTGTATACCTACTAACGTACTAACACTGTTATAGCGGATTCACGGCGCACACGCCTGACAACAACAACAACAACTACAGCGGCAGCAGCAACTACAGCAACAACAACAACTACAGCAACAGTGCGCTTGAAGACGCAACCAAGCCCGAAGTCGCCGTCGCAATCCCGACAGCAGCAGCAGCAGCTTAAACCCAACCCAAGCCGCAGCCGCCGCAGACCACACCACACCACCCCACCATAGTCAACCTGCCCCCACTCCCCAACGCCCCTTGCTTTGGTGCACCACCCTAGTGTGCAGATTCTGAAGCTGTTGTTGCGCGTTCGGACTTTGGTTACATCTTTCGTTTTGGCTTTTGCTTTTGCCCCGTTGTCGCGCATCTCCACAGTTCCTCCTCCGTTTCCAACGCCGCTTCCTCCGTTTCCTTCGTTTCCTTAGTTCCAGATGCTGTCGCCTGTCGCTGGCTGTGTTGCCGTTGTTTGTTGTTTCCTTTTGTGCCGTTTTATGAACGCTTCACTTTTTTCTGACGCAGGAATTTTGCTCACCTTACCATGCACCTACCCCCCCTTGAAATCCCACACCCCACCTGCCCTCCTACCCACATCTCCACCATGCAACCCAAAGCATCCCCCCTTTTTGCTGTGTCTATTTTTGTTGCCTCTTGCGTTTGGCGCGTAATGAACTGCCAATATATATAGATAGATATATATATATATATATATGTGCATATATATAGCTGCTGGTGGGGGGAGTTGGATGCTTTAACATATGCTAATTTATGTTGACGTTCATATGAAGCGAGCAGATAGCAAGCGTAGAAGAGCCCCATTAAATCTTAGACGAGCCATTGCTTGGCTTAACTATTTGTGCAGCGATTAGTGAGTGTTTCTTATCCCGAACACTGCCCCTGTCCCTGCCTCCCCCCCCCCCCCCCCTCGGTCACTTGACACTGTCATTAATTGGTCGACAGCTAAAGCGATTTTCAATGTGCTTTGTTTTTCCAATTTAATTGATCTCGAGTTAAACTTTTGAAAATGAAGGTTCTTTGAAACCACAGTAAAAAAGCAACTTTGTTCTTTAATCACCAAGTAAAAATTATTTAAAACTTGTGTATCATCAATTCAGATTTATTTGGCAACTAAATATAATAAATTGTTCAAAACTTTATTTATTTGATTAGTTTTATTTTCTCAAATCCGTCTTTAAATTTGAAATTAATTTTATTGCATTTTGTAAAAATCTTTTAAATATATCTGGTAACTTTTGTGACGATTTCTCAGTGGATTATTTATGATGATTATTAACAGTTTTGTCAGTGTATGAATTCTGATTATGAAATCCATTTGAATGTTGAACTTGACAATGTTGTCTTTGACACTTTGCGGTTCAAGTTGAAAATGGGTATGCAAACAGAAAACGAGCAGCTAAAGCAACAACAACTACAACAACAACAAACAAGAGAAACAATAACAATAACAATACAATACCATACCATACCATATTATATACCTATTGGGTGCCTCACGTCTTGCACATTACAAAATGTTCATCGTCGCACTGTCAACACCTCTTTTTTTTCTTCTTCTCTGTCGTCGTTTACTTGAAAATAAATATGAAAAAATATACTCGCGTATATATGCATATATATATATATATATGATAATAATTGACGAAAAAAAAAGGTACAAAAAAAATTTAATTAAAATTGTATGCAAGGTCGAAATTAGTTGCCAACGTGGCCATCAAGTCGAAAAACTTAATTCATAATTCATTTAAAGAGCGCACTTTTGCCGCACAGCACCGGGTCGCCACCCCCCCTCTTCCCTCCACTCCTCGCCCCACCCCACCCAGCGTACCTGTGCTCTGCTCGTAATGTCGTTGTACCTTCAAGAGTTGCGAGACGGTTGTGCACGTTTTTGTTTTATTTTATTATAGTTTTTTTGTTGTACTGTTTTTTTTTGTTTTTTTATTTTTTTTTTGTTTTTTAGACCTGTTTGCCATATTAATCAGGCGACGGTAGCACAGAATGGGCCAGATCATATGGGTACTGTATGCACGAGTAGCGATTTTCCAGCTACTTACTTACTTGGTATCTTATTCCGTTGTCATCTTAAGTATTCCATAATATCTGGGCTTATCGGCGGCTCTTTTCCCTCTTAGTTTTAGATGCACACGTTTTATTATGATTTTTATTTAAAGACTTAGGCAACGAACTTGCAAAGATCATGCTAAAATTATATGATAATTTGGTATGGTAACATTATGCTATACAGTACTCCAATGCGCTTATATCTAATACAAAATTATATTTAAAATTGTCAATTTTTTTTCTGTATTTTTTTAGCTTTTTCTATAATCTAATTTTTATGTGCATAGCTTACTGTACTTTTGCATTTAACCGTACATATTCCACTATAATTCTGATATTAATTTTACTTTCAATTAACAGAACAATTTAGCTGCTGCTTTTTTATGCCTTTGGAATATCACATGAGTATTAAAGATTTTATAGATTTTTTTCTTATTATTTACTGAATGACTTCAGTAACAAACTTGAATAAATGTCAGCAGCTTAATAAAAAGGCTTAAAAATATTATTGCAGACACTTGTTGCTATTACTTAAGCTACAACTCAATTTTCAGCCCAGACGAAAACTATTTTTTTAAAATTCATTTTATTTTGATTTTATTAAACAAAAGACTTAGGCAACAAACTTGCTGTGCAAGCACTTTTTTTGCAGCAGCATCAGACGAGTTTTGAGGGGCGTATGCTTTGCATAGCTGTGTGTGTGTGGGCGTTTTTGCGCAGCTCAGGTAGCAGGCGGCCTAAGTAGGCGTGGCAGAGGCTGCCTAAGCCCTTTCGGCCTGACAGTTATACAATAATGCGCCGAGAGATAAACAGATAAACAGATAGACAGATAAACGGCTAAAGCGATAACAAGGCAACAAGTGCAAGTGACAAAAACAGAAACAAAAACAAAAAAGAACAGAAGACCTAAGCAGCAGCAATTGTTGCTGTGTGTTGTTGTTGCTGCTGCTGCAACATTTCTGGCTAAATATTTTGTGAGCTGTGCCGTTGGCAACGCCTTTTGCCAAAGTCGAAGCAAAGTCTCGGCTCAACAATGGTAACAAGTGCTCGCAAATTGTTGCCTGCCAGCCACAGCCACAGACAACGGGTCGCAGCAGCAGCAACAGCAGCAACAATAGCAATAACAGCAACAACAGCAACAACAGCAACAGCAACAACAACAATGGATTTACCATTAAACTTTAAATTCAAATTCAAGTTCATGATGAATGTATCACGTGCAGTTGCCGCCGTCGTTGCTCTTTTGGCGGTTTTTTTAACGAGTGTGTGTGTGTGTGTGTGTGTGTGTGTGTGTGTGTTGCTTGTGTGTACTTGAATCCGAACACGACAAGCGCACAGCAACAATAACTACGCGACTTGTTGTTGCTGCTGCTCGCTTAGTACCTTGCGGTTGCTTATAAGTGCCGGAATTTTTCGGGCCCAATCTGTTGCGCTACGTTAAGTAATTTCAATTATCTAAGGCAAGCAAACTGCTGAAAATTGCGCTGAAAAGTAAGTGATTTCTCAGCAGTTTTTGGCCAGATTTCACATGTTGTATTTAGATGCTGAAATCAAACTTATTCTCATTTGTTCTTCAGTTCGCCTACTACTTCCCTACTTTCCCATTTCCCTACCTTACTTATTTGCTTAACTTGAGCTTCTATGGTTAGCTCACTGGGCAGTCGTTGTGGCCGACAGCTTTGGGCCCTGGTAAGAAAGTAAGTGAGTTAGTGCGACTAGCCGGCATTGGCAGCTCTTTGGGTGTCTCCACGTAATACACACACACACACACACACATACACGCACACACACATTAAGATACCCTAGCATACAGACAAAAGCGACTTAACTTTGTATACCCTATATATCGGGCCTTGACTGACATTTAAGCTAGTGTCCTTAAATTTAAATACTATTCCTTTAGCACATCATTCAATCAACTGACTTTGATATCCTTCCAAGTAGACTATCTGTCCAATTGTATCTTATATATCCTATATATCGTCACATTTATTTTTAGTTTTTATTTTTTAATGGTTTCAGCGACTATTTTATTTTATACTACTTTATTCCTATCTCATTATTATTAAAACTTATATTAGTTATACAAACTATTGTTAGTTTCTAATCTTTGGTTTACAGGGCATTGCCTAGTCGTGTAGCAGTCACAAGTGGCTTTAGTTCCTACTTGTGGCTTTTTTAGCTTTTGGGTTTTTTATGGTTCCTATTTTGTTTTTTTTTGGCTTTTTTAACTCGAGCGTTTTTTTAGCTATCAAGTTCTTTACTACTGCGACTGACTGCTGTTGTTATTGTTGTAGTTGTTGTAGTTGTAGTAGTTGTAGTTGTTGTTGTTGTTGTTGTTGTTGTTGTTGTTGCTGTTGTCATTACCGTAGGGCCGCAGTGTTTTCTTTCTCTTTGTAAGTTTTACATCATAGCCGCACTCGAAGCGGTTCCTCTCTCTTTCTATTGCTCTGTATACCCTGTAGTCATAAAGTGGGTTGGCCAGGGTATCATATACTTATTGTAAAGATTCGGATAAAGAATGAGTCGATTATCAAGCGCACTGTCATATATAGTTCTTTGATATTTGGGATACTTAGGTTTCCACTTCCAGGGTAGCTTTTAGCCAATCACTTTCGCTCGAGAACACTGGTATTTGATTTTTTTATTTTATTATACTTCTTTCTTATGTAACTTTCGTGTTGCTGCTGGCCATTGAGTTTGGCGTTTGGCAACAATTATGCAATGAGGCATTTTGTTGTTAGGGCTCACTTTGAGAACAGCTATGCGGGTAATCAAACTTGGGGCAATCTGCGAGCAAGTATCTAAGCAGGTAGAGTTAGGAGTGTGTGTGTGTGGGGGGGGGGGGGAAGCTGGGCTTTTAATGTTCAAGGTAATTTGAAATTAAAAAACATTAACTCTGACTTTGAGATTACATGAGCGCTTTGATAATTGAACTCCGGTCACTTGGCTAACGATTTAATTGTGTCATGTGCGTCGCTTGACTTTTTATAATTCACTAAATGGCAAATTTCCTGCCTACCCTGGCCTGGCTTCCTGTTACCATCGATTTCATATGTACACTGTACATGTTATAAATCTAACACTATAAAATATGCAGAGCTGAGCACGTTGGAAGCTTAGGCTTATTGTGACACACCCTAAAGAGGGGCAGACAACGTATCAATAGCTCTGTTGGCCATATAATGGCCTCTAATAGCTCTAATGCCGCATAATGCCGCATAATGATGCTGTTGTAATAAGAGAGACGTCAACACGCCGCACCGCAGGGCGTCCAATTGATAAAAAAAAAACGAACTTCAGAAAAAACTTTAACTTCAACTCCAACTCCAACTAAATCAGAAGTGGATTTTGGCCCTATTTCATGCTTCATTCATGATACCCTGCCTTATTTAATGATAAATGCGATCGGTTAGCAGCCGCGGCGGCATTCACAGCCTTTTTTTTCGAGCGACCAACAAAACAAAAAACTAAGAATAGGCAAACAAATAACACAAAATGAAGTCAAGACGATGTTAATGCTTATTTAGTGGACAAGTTTTGTGAAGAAAGGCCAAAGTTTCTATGAATGAATTAGCGCAGAAATACTAGAGTAAAGACTTAAAACTTAAACAATCTGATTTCTTGAGACACAGTTGACTGGGGTTCAAATATGTGGGTTGATAGCTTAAACCCGACCAAAGATTGGTGGATTTTTGGCTAAAAAATTTCAAGTAAAGCAGTTAAATGAATTTACAGAGCAGCATAAGATAAAGTTAAAGTATTACTGTAGAATCAATACTAAATGCAATTTCATTTGTAATTCTCAACTAGTTTAAGCAAATTTCCCATACACACATAAATTACACAGCAGCAACAGAAAAGTGAACCGAAAGTATGAGTATAAATTAAATATTTAAAGTACTACTGTAGAATCGATACTAAATGCAATTTCATTTGTAATTCTCAACTAGTTTAAGCAAATTTCCCATACACACATAAATTACACAGCAGCAACAGAAAACGTGAACCGAAAGTATGAGTATAAATTAAAGATTTAAAGTACTACTGTAGAATCGATACTAAATGCAATTTCATTTGTAATTCTCAACTAGTTTAAGCAAATTTCATATCCATACTTAATATTAGTAATTCCATGTTGAGGTTTAATTGAATTTTGTCGACTAATTACACAAAACTCGTATGCTTTCAATTGTTATTCTCAAAAAGCCTAACCATTAATTCTGTTTGATCAAAGTCTTTGCCTATCGCATAGCTTCACGGTCGGTGTTGTTGTTGTTGTTGTTGGCCAGGTTGATAGCCACTTGTAGAAGCAATCAAAGTACCGTTTCATCGGCAGCCGATACATAAACTACTTATAGAATTTAGATACATACAAATACATACCTATATATATATAGATATATATATATATGTGTATATCGCATCTAAATGATATGCAGTCCATAGAATGCCGCCTTTATCAACAGACAGCCGCGCCATAAATTTATGCTAAAATTTAAATTTTCTCTTAAGTAAAAAGCATGTTGTCATCTCTCTCTTTCTCTGCCTGTTAGTGTTTCGAGTCACCCTAAAGCCCAAAAGGTCATTCCAAAATAGGACAGAATGCGGTGACAAAATGCCACATAAATATAACATGAAGCCGAAGCTGATAGGCAAATGTCACTGTTATTAAAATGAATAGAAAGAAAATAGTAACAAAGCGTGCATAGTAAATGACTTCGAATGCGGCTGCTGCTGCTGCTGCTGATGCAAAGAATAAACTTCCGAATATATCTCTGTTTCGAAAGCATCCAGCTAAGAACAAGTAAGAGTGCTCTAGTCGAGAGTGCCCGACTGGGAGATACTCTGAACCCAGTTCTTACATTCATAATTCTTTATCTGCATTCATACATAGATGCAATTGCTTTGCTGCTTCTTCTTCCACTGGCCTCAAACTATGTTGCATTGAATCGTATATAACTTCTTTTTAGTATTGCCCTAATCCTAATGAAATTTTTAGGACATAAAGATGGCACGTAAATGTGAGACTATGTATCATCCGAAGGTCATACCTCTAAAAATACGTATTTCTTTGAGATCGGAAGAAGGTATCTAAAAAGTGGACTTATATTTTAAATATGAAGTCTCTAGCTCTTGTATTCTCTGAGATCGGCGCGTTCATATAGACGGACAGACAGACAGACAAACAAACATGGCTAGAGCGACTCGGCTGTTGATAGTGATCAATAATATATATACATTATGGGGTCGGAGATGCTTTCTTTTGCCTATTACATACTTTTGCACAAAACCATTATACCCTTTCCCCATTTTTAATAAGATCAGGGTATTAAAAAGGTTTAATCTTTTTTATAAAAAAAAATCACAATCGAACCGATGGTCAATCCCAAGGCCATTTTGATCATTATTTAGCATCAAGTTTAATTCTGAAAAAATAAAATTTATGATTTTTTTTGGAGAATTTAGATTTTTTAAAATATAGAATCTTGAAATTTTACGTTTAATTGATTGTGGGTCTCAATAAGTATAAAAAACTATACGAAAAGTGATTTTGTGGTGTTTAATTTTTCTATCAAAAATCACGCTAAAATTGGCTTGTAAAGTGCCCAAACAACGAAAAGTTCCTTATGAATGACCTTCCCAGATTTCAAACTGACACAGCTTTGTCAAATCTGAACCGATTGTCAATCCCGAGGCCATTTTGATCATTATTTGGCATCAAGTTTAATTGTATATCTCAAAGCTATGAATTTTTGCAAAAATAATATTTAGGATTTTTTTGGCGAAAAAAGCATAAGGGGGGACCCTTACCAATATCGATTTTTCAAAATTTAGAATCTTGAAATTGTACATTTAATTGATTGTGGTTGTCTCAGTTAGTATAAAAAACTATACGAAAAGTGATTTTGTGGTGTTTCATTTTTCTGTAAAAAATCACGCCAAAAGTGACACAAAAATTGGCTTGTAAAGTTCCCAAACAACGAAAAGTTCCTTATGAATGACCTTCCCAAACTTCAAACTGCCACAACTTTGTCAAATCTGAACCGATTGTCAATCCCAAGGCCATTTTGATCATTATTTGGCATCTACTTAAATTCTACAATTTAAAAAAAAAAACAAACCGTTTTATTTATGTAGATACTACTCGTGTACGGATTAAATCACTTCCTTTACAGTTACGCCCAAATTCACTGCAATTATTGGATGATGTTAATAGCTAATTTGATCTTGTGTAGCTGGAAAAGAACAATTTGCGACTAATTGTATGTAATCTGAATGTTTTTGTCGCTATTTCCATTAGCTGCTGTTTCATATCTAAAATCTGCAAAACGGTCAACTAATCGCCTGCCTTTTAGCTGCTTTTTTCCGTTTCTCTCTCTCTCTCTCTCTCTCCCGCTCTCTCTCTCGCTCTCTCTCTCGCTCTCTCTCTCTTGGCAAGTTAATTTCTATGATTGTTGTTGTTGTTGCCATTATCCGAGTTCTTGGCTAAGCTCGCACTTGTCGCAGCGTCATACAACGGCAAAAATAGCAAGTGGCAAGTAGCAAGTGGCAAATGGCAAGTGGCAAGTAGCAAGTAGCAAATGTAATAGACACGCTCGGTTCCCAGCTGTGAGCGGTGTATTCGCAAATGTTCGCTTTGATTGAGTTGTTCTCTATGCCCTGCTGTCTCAGCAGATCGCACTTAGCTGTACTTTATATATATATATATACAATATATATAATATATATGTTTATATATGTTTATATATGTTTATATATATAAAGCTTGACCATGGGAAGCGCTGCGTTCACATTGCGGACCATCATCATCAGCAGTTGGGGCAGCGGCTGCCTCATCCCAGTTGAATATGACAAGAGATGCCCCCCCTTTTTCGTCTGCACCTCCTTTTAGCTACTGCAGTGCTTGTGACGTAATCGAAGCAACAACAACAACAACAACAACAACAACAACAACAACAACAACAACAACAACAACAACAACAACAACAACAACAACAACAACAACAACAACAACAACAACAACAACAACAACAACAACAACAACAACAAGTACAGCACATGCAAAAGCTACTTTTGTTTGCTGCTGCTGCTGCTGTTTTGTTTGCCAGACAAACGACTTCCGCTGTGGCTCCCATCGTAAAAAAATACAAAAAAAAAACAACAAAAAATAATACAAAAAAAAAAAAAAACTGTAGAATCGCTTGGGGTTTGAGCTTCTATCTAAAAGTAGTTGCTGTAATATAAAACTTTAATTCGTGCCGCGCTTTGTGTGCGTTTTTCTCAACAGTTTTTGTGTGTGTGTGTGTGTGTTGGTTGTTTTTTGGTCTTAAGTTCCATTCGAATTTTGACACTTTCCATTATCATTTAAATTAGTTTCGTCTGTGGCCGCAGCGGGGAAATTGATATGCGGTTCTTTAAACAGTCATAAGTATTGTATTATCATTGTAAGTACTACAAGTATGTTTATTTTTCTCTTTTCCCTTTGACATTTTTCCTCATCGGCATTTAGAGTTTTTCGTTTTTGGTTTTTGGTTTTATTTTTTTATTACATTTCCTCATGTTGTTAACACTTTTTATTTTATTTTTCGATTTAACATTTTGATTGTTGTTATTCTAGCGGTTTTAATGTCATTTGATTGGGTCGCGCCCCTTTCGTAAAGTGTCAGTTGCATTTTTATTGATTTCCATATGTCGCATTTGCCCACAACTGTGTGTGTGTGTGTGCTGTGTGTGAAATCTGTGCTGTTTGTGCTCCCAAGCAGCTTCAATTCTCATCGTTAAATGGAAATGAAAAAAAAACAACAGATTTTCTGTCACTAAGCCACAAATAAGCTACCGAGCTGCGGGCCATCGTTAAATAGTTGTTAACTTGAAATGCAGTTCAGCTATAAAATTAAATCTGCGGTTAGGCAAAAACTCTGCTTATAGTTTTCATTTCCTGTGCTTACACCAATCTTTAAGAATTGCATAGAAAGGGGGCTCAAGCTACAATACATAGACTCCAACAATAAAAGCCCTCATGATGATCATTGGGAAATTAGGCGAGACAACAACAGTATCAAATTGCAGTCATTTTAAGCTAAAAGCTAAATATGCTTCAGTCAGCCATTAAAGCCAACAATCAATTTAACATGTTGTTCAACCTGAATTCCCTTTTAGCTTATTTGTTGCTTACAATTTAGCAGTGAAAATTTTAAAATGCAATTTATTCATAGTTGAATATGATTTTGTAAATTAATCGCATTCATATAAATTAACGTTACTTTTGAAAAGTTGACAAATATTTGATTAAAAGCTAAATGTAGCCAAAACAAATGAAACTCTTTAAAAGATAACTTAAACATTAAAATAAAGAAATTATAAAAAGCTTTAGGCTTGGTTAAACTGCAACTACAAATATGTCATGATAATATAAATAATATAATTTAGAAATAATTAAATTTGACTATTTATCTAATCTAGCAGAATTTGCGTTACCCTTCAAAAACGAACTAAAAAATTAAATGACAAATATGTCATGATAATATAAATAATATAATTTAGAAATAATTAAATTTGACTATTTATCTAATCTAGCAGAATTTGCGTTACCCTTCAAAAACGAACTAAAAAATTAAATGACAAATATGTCATGATAATATAAATAATATAATTTATTAAATATTAAATATGACTTGTTATTGAATTTAGCATAATTTGCGTTACCCTTCAAAAACGAACAAAAAAATTAAATAAAACTTAAAGCTTGATCAAACTGCAACTACAAATGAACCACAAATCAAATAAAAACCTCACATGCTACAAGCAATTTGACAGCTGTGCAACAGGCACACATATAAAAACATACCCCGAAGACTACACAAAAAGCCCCTAAAAGAGGGTCCCCAGCGAGACAATTGCCGCAACGAAATGCTTGTTGTCATTTGCTTGTTTTACCAATTTGCTGATAAGCATCGAAACAGCGATGCTGACGCGATAAGCGAGCAGAGCTGTTGCCGAGCAACCCGTTTGATTACCCTGTTGACCCAATTTCGAGTGGATAGCCTTGCATTTTCGATTACTAATCGGTCTATCGATCGCACATAAAACTGCCAAAATGCCAGCACGATTAAAGCCGAACATTATGAGCCAACCGCCTGGCGCTAGAATCCCGAAATGTATTGAGATTTGAGCGCTGGGAAAATGAAAATCTCTCTCTCTTCAAATGGATTTTTCTTTTGTCTTTTTCATAGCGCCTAATGCAAATCAGTTGTCATTAAAAATTAACCAAGAAGAAAAGGGAAAAACATTTAAAAGAAATTAAATTTCAGTTTTTTTTTTTGTGTTGTGCTTTGTTCTTGTTTTAATAATCAAAAGCAGCAGCTGATTTGCATAGGCAATGCGGCTGCAGCTGCACCGGAATACCCCCCAACCCCCTTTGGCACTCCCCTGCCCTGCTGCCTATGCTGCATCTACTTCTAAATTCTACGCGTATCTCTGGCTAACTTGTTAGGCCAATTAGTGTGCGTATTTCGGACTTTAGCAGCCTGAAAGCTCTATCTCTATTTCTATTTCTCCCTCTGTCCCCCTCTGTCCCTCTCACTCGCTCACTCACTCACTCACTCTCTATGTAGCATGTTTTTTGATAAACGAGCCGAGATTAGGAGCTGCAGCTCTTCAGTTTTAGTTGCCTGGGCACACACATTAAAATCTACTTGTTGACGTGCCTATAAATGTCCAGAGAAATGAAGCATGCTTAATGAGCGAAGCGGACCACTGCACGATCTTAACTTCTAGATATACATTTCTATATACACATACCATACATATATACAGATGTACATATGTACATATATATCTATATATATTTTTGTATGTTGCATAGTCTACGAATGTGCTGCATATTTGTGAGTGTTTTGTTGCTGTTGTTGTTGCTTTAGGGCCCCCAGGGTCGTTTGCCTGCCTGTCAGCAGGTGTCTTGCACAGTGGTGCCAATTCAAATGTGCTTAAATATTTGTCAAAGCTCTTTTTATAGGTTTCAATATCACCAAAACTAATTTAAAATGAAAACTTTGTTGTCACGTTTTTAGAATTAATATGTTTATTATGTTAAAAATCATACTATATTGGAACACTGTTTAGAATTTGTATGTTTATACTGTCAAAAATCAGAATACGTTGGAAAACCCGCGTAAAAAAGTTAGCTTATTCTAGCCTCTAAAGTCGCTGAGTTTCAATAATAATACTAATAATAATTTTGTATTTGTTTGAGGGGCAAGGAAAATAATTTATAAATTTTATATAAACGTCAACATACAAAACTTCATAGGTATTTTTCATATAATTTAAATTTAAGCTGATAAAGCTGTCTTATATTTTAGAAACACCCCCAACATAATGACAGAATTAAGAACAACAAAATGTTTTAATTTAAAAGAGCATGCAAAAAATCGTGAAAATAACGTGACTTGAAAAGATATAAAATCAAATAAAACCAGCCAATTTAAAACATAGTATAGTTTCTGAAAATCCTTAATTTAGCTTCGAGTATATTATATTGAAAATGTTTTTTTTTTTTATTTAATTTATTTTGAATTTGTATACATAGTATTTTAGTATTGTCATTTATTTGTCATGTGGACCACAGTGCCGTTTGAGTGTTTTTGCTGATAAAAAGATCATGGTTACGCGCGTGTGTGTGCGTGTGTGTGTGTTCCATCAAATGGGACAGTGGCGGCAATTAGACAAAGAGAGACAGAGAGAGAAAGAGAGAGACCCCAACCCCACTGTCCACCTCCCCCAACCGATAGACCGTTTGTTTCGATTATTTGGATTGACTGGATTGGTTCGATTGTTACCATTGCATTACATTACGTGCACAAAGTCACTGTCTATATTATTGGATGACTGGACTCGCATATCGCATCGCATATATACTCATAAAAGGCCATAAATTAGTCACTTAAAGCGGCCGCTCCCGCTTTGATATATCCACAAATGGCCTTAGCTCGAATACCAATTCAACTATCCAACTATCCAACTGTCCAAGTGTCCAGCTGTCCAAGTGTCCAACTGTCCCAGCCATCCATCCTCCAGCTGGCTGGCTATCTATCACTGCCAATCGTCGCGTCGGTCGTTCCGTTGTCCCCCCCTCCCGTCCGCTGATGGTCACTCAAAAAATGCTTTTTCCTAATGATCCGCGCTCTAATTGACGCTCTCTTTTACAGCTCTTGGCCATTTTTTATATGTGTGTGTTGTTTTTTTTTTTTTTTTTTTTTTTTAAGCTTATTTGGTCAGTTGGCAATTAACAGTCTACTCCCCACTGTCTCTGCCACAAGCCACCCACTCGCCATGCAGGGGGGTGGTTTGTAACTGTTTCACATAATTTAGAAATCTCACTAGCTATTTATAAATATGTCTGAAATTATCTATTGATCCTATTAATATTCCGCATAGTTGTGTGATTTTGTATACCCTAGAATTGGTTAGTGGGTAGGTTCTATGTGAACTGAACTCTCATTGCAGCCATGTTAATGAAACTTATTTGCAGCTGCTTCTTTTTGATACAGTTAGTTAATATGTCGAAAACAATTGGATCCCTTCATAGTTTTCATAGAAATACATAATCGAAAATTGAAATATATTATGGAAGACCTTTTCCTTTTTGAAATATCTCTATCAAACTTAAAAAATATAAATTCCATCGTGCCCTAAAATTTTGTATAATAAGCTATATCAAAATTACTGTTTCATATGTTGATTTATTGTATTCAAAACTTTTTTCTTTATAAATGTATATATTTTTAGGTGTTCTCTACTTTTAGGTAAGAAATGCCTTGAGATGAATTTAATAATTTATTATAAAAACAAACGTTTGAAAATCGATTTTTTAATTTTTGATATAAATTTAGTTATTTCATAAATATCAAAACTTGCTCGAAGCGTAAAGCTCGCTATTCTCTTTTGGTGTTAGCTATTTTTAGCCGTAACTTTTTGCTGTCGTTACTAATTTTGGCATTATCTATTTTTGGTCAGCTTGCAGGGTAACAATCAGCAAATTAAGAATGTATAACAACTGTTATTAGATCTGGCAGCTACATGGAATATATACGAGTAATTTTCTTTGCTCAAATAACTCCCTGTTGTTGTTGTTGTTGTTGCTGCTGCTGTTGCCTCTTTGCACAAATTATTGTTATTTTATGTCTGCATTCATTCACAAATTGTTTTTGGCGCTGTTGTTAATGTTGTTGTTCTTCTTCTCGCTGCCTGCCTGCTGCTGATGATTTTTGACATTTTGATGCGGCTGCGACGACTTTGTCTTGGTCTTGTTTTTGACAAGTTGACTTCGATTATATTGTGAAAACTAATTTTTCAACTTATTGAGCAAACTACCTCCATACATAGTAGCTATTATCCGCGTGTTTTTTCTTGTTTGCTTGGATATTTTTTGTTATTTCAATTCTACTTTGTTCGATGTCCTTAAACGATTTTCTTTGCTTTACTGAGTAAACATATTTTAGTATTGCTTTCACTTATACTCTTTTGGGCATACGGATTTAATTTTACAATTCTACTTTGTGCTTTATTCTTAAGCGTTTTACTGCCAAAGCTGATAAGTTCAAACAAGCTCTGTTTTGACTTTTTTAATTAATATATTGATAGTAATGAAAATCCCTTTATAATCAAATAAGTATATATATATTTAAATCTAAATATATAATTGGCTTATGTGAAATCTTAAACTTGTTCAGCTTTTGCCCAGTTGTAGCGCACCATAAATAGTCAGTTAAGCCGAACGCGTAGTCAATTGGCCTGCAGATTTGCAGTTCATTGACTGACTGACTGACTGGTAAGGCCCAACTTAAACTACCATATAACTTGGGCTCGGACTCGGACTCGGACTGGAACCTGGACCCTGACTAAGCTGACTAAGTGAATGAGTCGTATCAGTGTTGCTGTTGTTGTCGTTGTTGCTGCAGCGCATCTTGTGAAATGGAGATTTGGGTTTTTTTTTTATTTTTTATTTTTTGGCATAAGGCGAAATTTATAAAAGATAAATAATCGCGATGTGCGAGACACACACAAGTTGAAAGTTGAAAATGACTAATGATTTAACATGTTCCAGAAATTAGTTAGCTCGCTTCTTGGGTGCTCAAATGTCAAGAGCGGAGAACATTTGATTTTCATGCACATTCACAGCTCTATTTAAGCAATTTACTCATTTCTGATACTATTTAAATTGGATAAGATTAGGTACTATACACATTTTTTTTTTGGCCACACGTTTATTTTGGATAGTCATATAGATATTTTTAAAATTTGACAAGAACTCATCTAACGATATGAAAATTAATATGTATAAAATTCATGTCTTATTTACGTATAGTCGAAAAAACGGATCTGCCTCACTTCATGCTGGGTATCTCAATTGTCGAATAATCTCATCTATAGCATTCCTGCTCGTTTTTATATTTACAGTATTTTATGATACTCTTTATGAATGTAATTGAAATTTCAATTGCAATTCAATTTCATAAATTGCATTCAAATGATTCGTTTTATGGCGCTCACAAGATGATTATTGCAACAATTATGAACCGAGTTGGCAGCTTTTATGCGATTTTGTCTGCTTATCTCAATTGCCGTTGATTTCCTTATTCGCTGTTTCTTTTTTTCTTTCTCGCTCGCTCTTTTACTCTCTCATAACCGTATTTTGTTTAATTATATTTGAGTATTATTATAATTAGCATTATTTTTTACAACTATGCTACTAATTTTCTCCATCTTTATCTGTTGCTCTCTTTACTGTTTGCTGCTTAATATTTGTTATAATTTACTTTTTAATTGTAATACTTTTGTATATTTCAGGTTCAATTTACAGCTGATTAAGGAAGCAGTGAGCTGTTAAGTGTCACTACACAAAGTGACAACGATCCTAAAATACCACAAAATGTGTAAGTGCGGCATTTGACTAAAATATTAAAATATATAATAAATTTGACAACAAAATCGTACTTTTTTCTTGTATCTATTAATTAATTTACATGAAATGCAAATTCAATTATAATTCCCAACGAGTTGCAGTTCTAAAATTGCTATAGTCAAACATTGTTTTTCAACACTAAGCTGGCAACAATGTCAAAATGCAACTCACTCAGCTCGTAATAAGCTCATCAAGTTTGCGTCATCTTTCAAAACTGTAACTGGTCACAGCATATGGTCTCTTAAGTGCTTTGTACATTGCCCCCTAAAGACTTTGTAAGCATTTATGGCTGTCCTAAACACAATTGGCCAAGTTGTGTGCTGGGGGATATTGCCTTGTTTTAATTGCTGCGCCCCCATAGACACCGTTAGGAAAGTAGGATCAATTTGTAAGTCTTAAGCCTTGGTTACCGTTCTGATTGGCAATTTTCCTATACATTCGAATTGATTGAGCTGTTGCCGGACTAACAAACATGTCGCATCTCATTGCCAATAAATGAAGACAATCCGTCAAGAGACAGTGCGAAAAGCGGCTTAAATAGAACATTACAGTTAAAAGCCAATTCGTTTTTATAGCTTGCACAAATTCAGCAAAATTTCGCTGGGAGAAAACATTTATTGATATTGCTCTACTAAAAATTGCCTGACTTGGCGATACCCTATAGCCAGGTCTCTATCAAAACTCGATGACTAAATAGTAATAATTTATTTATATTAATTTCAAAAATGGAATGGAATTAAGAGAACAATTTTAAATACAAATATTGATGATACCCCTTTGCTTTTTTCTATAGTTTAGGGTATAGATAACAAACATAAATTGTTAATATTTTTACAATGAACATCCGTTAAGCGCATTTATGCTGCCCACCAAAAACTACAACATCTTAAGTCTCTGCTACTGTTTATGAATTTTTTAGTTGTTGTTTTTCTTTTGCTTTGATTTTTTTTGTTGCTTTTTGTTTTTTTTGACAACGCATTAATTAAACAGTTCACGTGTGAATTTCCTGGCCGGACATCGTGTGTGCCTGCTGGGCAGGTACATCCGCCTCATATCGATACGTTTATAATAAAAATGAGCTAAGTTAAAACTGGGCAGTTAGAGAGATGAGCTAAAATATTGTCTGGCTCTATTTAATTACTCTTTGACACGAGTTGGTTGCGATTTTCTAGTCAATTAACAGAGCTTTTTTTCTTTCAGCAGAGATTAATGCCTAGCGTACTATATCTTTGGTTTGCTTGAAAAATGAAACAAATAATGATTTCGCTTTATTTTATTTTTTTTTTTTTTACGAGCAGCCAATAACCGACGTCAAGGCCAAGGCCGCTCGAACAAAAAGTTTTTTTTTTTTTTTTTTTTTTTTTTTTTTTTTTTTTGGGTTTTTGGCTGCCTGACAGCAACGAAACGTAACAAAAAGCATCGTGTGTTCATTAACTTCTAAGCTGCTCCAACTACCCCACAACAAAACTACACACACACGCACACACGCATACATTCACACACAACAGAAAACATTAAGACGAGCTAATGCCACGCATCGTCCGATTTTGTGCGACTTTTGTGAATACCAACACACCCCCCCCCCCCATACAACGTCTCTCCACCTATATAAAAGTGCCGTTTGTGCGTGACTCGCTAGCCGGTGTCGTTGTACGCAATCTCCCTCCAAGCCTCTCCCCACCCCTTTGACGAAACCACACTAAAATAAATCTAGCAAAATTGAAAATCATGTTCCACGTTAAGAAACATCAATCAAATGTTTGTTCTAATTGGCTTAGCTTTTATACACACACATATATACATATAAAGTATATATATATATATTGTCCATATATATCTCTCTCGTTTTTGCACCCCAGCGACACATTGTATTGCTGTATAAGTTGCCTGTGTCGATATACCAAAAAGACCGGAAGTAGCAAAAATGCTAATTAATTTCGTATTAAGAAACGAAGAGTGTTTGGTGTTGTGGCGAAGAGCGGGAAAGCTTGGAAAACTATATTAATATACTTATACAAATTAGATTCTATATTGAAAACAATGTTTGAAGAAAGTTAAAATATTTGTTTTTATCTTGTTCTTTATTTACAATATATATTTCGATGAAAGGTAAATTTCATAAATATATCAAATCCCAGATAAGATCTCTGCAACTTTGGTGACTCCTGGGATATCCTGAAGGTGGCAGATTCTGCTCCAGTGAGTCCTCTCGAGTCTTCAGATGTCGAAGCTGTTCTCCAGTAGGTTCACAGTGAGGTGATTGATTTTGGCTGACCGAGTTCCCAACGTAGCAGAGGATGTGATCTTGAGGATTTCTCTTGATATTAAGGTTCGCCTTCCAGGTTTGTGTTCTGTCCAGAGTGACCCCATGTACCAGATTGCTTGAACGTAGCGCTGACTGACCAGGAGTTAGTTCCTACTTCTCTTGGCGAATGTATTTATGGCGTCCATCGCTGCAGCCAGGGTTCCAGGGTAGGTCGATATATAGGACGTCACCAGAAGGTCTTCGCCATCCGGCAATGGGAGAACGACGCCGTTCCTCAAGTATTGAAAATTTTTAGAAACATAAATGTATTGAAAAAAAAATATGAACAGAAATTAACGCAACTGAATATGACTAATGTCGCTATGTTTAGAATGAAAATTATCGCCACACAAAATCAGAAGCGGTCGGAAAAAAAAAATGTAAATGTATCGATAGATATAAAAAAAAATTAAAACACCGACACGTTACGTTCTCAATAAGAAAATTATTAGAAAAAAAAAAGTTTTAGTCAAAAACAGTGCCGAATATAAAATATCACAGCTGAAGAATATGAAAAATTGCGCAGAAACTTGAAAATTGTCTGTTGTATTAAACAAAGCAGACCCGACAGACTAACTGATTTTTTAAACTGCAGACCCAACAAACTAACTGATTTTATAAACTGCATACTCGCAGTGCAGCAGTTGATGCACAAATGAAGGAGTTGCTGGATGCACGTGGAGGACACATGGGACAACTGGAATAGGTACCCATCTCCACACAGAGAAAACAAATTTAAATATGAAACACGAATCAGAAAAAAAAAATATCAGAAAAATAAATATCAGAAGAAAAAAATATCAGAAAAAAGCACAATGAAAAAACAAAAATCCGGATTTTCACAAAAAATTAAATAAACACGCCAGGAAAAACTGAATTACTTTCAAACTGAATAACTTTTGAGGAATTTAAAAATGGTAAATGGTAAGAGCACGGAGCTCTACCGGTTTGAGACTGATGTAGCCTGGAAAGTCAGGCAGGTCTCGTTTTTTTCCCTTTAACCGTTTGAGAATTGTAAGGATCCAAATTGAAAATTGTCTGCTGTATGTAACAAAGTAGGCGTATACTAATTGATTTGGCAATAAACTCTTTAATGTTTCTTGTTTAAGTTAAATAAAAGTAGTAGCTATATTTGGTTAAAATTTTATTAATCCAAAAATAAATGTTATTTTATTTCGATTTTATTGAATTACTCCACTTAAAGACTTGGCCTGTCTAGACAGCTGCAGAGTAGATTTAAAGTTTTCGGCTAAGTTTTTGTCGATTGATATTTTCAATCCGCTGATAAACCAGCCAAGAAAACTAAACACACTTAAAAAAAAAACGACGTACAAGTTGAGCTCCAATGTATACAAGTACATAGAACGTACAAATATTATGTGTACATATATATGTAGTATATGAGGAGATATGAATTACCTTTTTCAAGTTATTTAAACTGCCGCACAACATGCGAAACTCTCACGCAACGGAGCAAGACAAGACAGCGGCAAGACAATAACTACTCAAAAACAATAGCAACAACTACCAAACACAAAAACAACAACAGCAACAACGGCAATAACAACAGACAACCAACAACAACTTTACGCGCACACACAATGAACATAATAAATTTCAATGTCACTTACACTTGATTTATAAACCACAAAATAAAATAATAAAAACCAAAAAAAAAAACGCAGAACAAAATAAACCAGAAACCTGCCCTGGAAATTAGCCCTAGAGTCTGAACGCTGGGCCTTAAGTAATCTAATAATCTAATCAAATCAAATCAAATCCAATCTAATTTAATTACTTCCTCATTGATTTGGTTTGCTGAAAGGTGCTGAAAGAAAAAGTGCATAAACTGAAATGGAATTGAATAAAGCAAAAGAAAAGCGCAAAGCGAACAAAAGCCATAAAAGAACCCATAAAGCGTAAACACTGCAAAAGGCATCTTAAACGAGTTAGAACAACCAACAAACAATAACAATAACAGCAGCAACAACAACAGCAACAGCAACAATGGGCCAATCTTACAGCTCCTCAAGACATTGTTAACATTGGATGCAAAAGCCAGAAATTGTAGAAGGCAACAACAACAACAAAAACAGGCGGCAAACAACTAGTGAGAGAAAACTGACAAAGTTGAAAATACCCTCGCAGATATAAGTACTAATTTTGTTTCACTTTAATATATATGATATATGACTCAGAAATTTGGTTTACCGAAAGTTTTCAGTTTATTAATATCTGATATATTTCTTATTAGTCAACGGATTTGTACTAAATTAAACTCTTATTGATAATTTGGTTTTGTCAAATTCATTCAACACCAAAATGCATATAATTTGAAATATTACTACTTGAACATTCATTATTAATATTATAAAAATATGTCAGCCATATGAAATAGTGATGCAATTCGCTTCAATTCGATCTCATGCGCTGGCCACATCCATAAAAATTAGCCACACCAAATTTCAGCAACATATCTGCACAGGGAGTCCAGTTCACATAGGTTAGTTTTCTAGCGTCGAAAATACCCAGTTCATAGTGACTGATTCGTAAGACCCACTGCGTGGGCATTGGGAATTACAATGTAAGTTTTAATAGGGCACTTGTGGCCAAAAATGGACAAGTTGTTGGCATCATCATTGTTGTTGTTGTTGCTGTTGTTGCTGTTGTCTGTCTAAGGCAGCAAAAGCAAAGCGAAAAAAACTAAAATGGGGAATACTTACAAAAAAAAGCTAAAAACACTTGTTGCCCATTTGATTGCAATTGTTATACAAAGAGCTTTCATTGTAATAACAAAAGCAAAACAATGGCAAACATTTTTATTGTTGCTGCTGTTGTTGTTGTTGTCGTGTTGCTGTTTAGTCTGGCATGATAATGATGTTCAGCAAAGAGCAACAACAGCAACAACATTCACACGAACTTTAACACTTATGGCAGTTGCTGTTGTTGTTGCAATTGTAGTTGCTGTTTTTGTTGTTGTTCTTCTTCTTGCAAATCTCGCACAATGGGCGGCGGCAGCGCAGCACAACAAACACAACAGCAACAACAACAACAACAACAAGAACAACATTCAAAACTATTTCCATTTCAATACGTAGCAAAATTCTGTTTCAGTTTTTTCTTTTTATATATTTTGTTTGTTCTTGTCACGCTGCTCTGCACAGCGCGAACTCTGCGTTGGAAAGAGACAGACAGAGAGCTAAAGAGAGAGATGGAGAGGGGGAGAGGGGGGCGGGGGTGTTTGACTGAGACGCATAGAGACAACAAATTAGCAATTCAGTTGATTTTGATGGGGTGTACGCTTTAGTAATTACTGAATTTTTGATCTCTTCCAAGTCATTTCCACAGACGCACTCTCTCCACATCCCCGCCCCCACACACACACACGCACACACAGACACAGAGGCACTTGTGTGCATAGTCAGCGCTACTAAACTGGAATTTTAGATACTCGCTTGATATATGAGTGGTTCGAGCATTTTCTGTTCATTGCTAATGAGTTTCAGTTTGTAGATGACAAACTCGGCGATTTGTTTACAATTTAGATTAATGAACTTAGTCTACTACTTTTGCTGCTTCTTTTTCCACTTTGCGGTATGCGGGCTAATTAAGAGATGAGCTGAGTTGAGTTGAGTTGGGTTGAGTTGAGTTGAGTTGGGTTGAGTTGACTTGTCTTGGGTTAAGTTGGTTCAAGCCAAGTTAGTTGTCAGTCATGCATTGGATATGCTTCTCCAATGGCAAACAGTGGGCGCTAATAGCTAATAGCACTTGCTGCAGGACTAGAATATCGCATCTGCAGCTTATCTGCCCTCGCCTCATACAGAACCAAGTACCTCGGTACTTACACTGTTCTTTAACTTATATAATCTCAAGTTAAAAGAGATACCACAAATTCATATATTGACATTCTGCATAAAGTTTTTCCACCAAAATGCCGCTATTAAAGCTGAATACATTTCTTTCACGTGCCCATTAAAACTACTTGCACACACACTCTAATGCCCACACACACACACAGTAGCTGACAAAAATTCAAGTTCGTTGCCTAAGTCTTTTGTTTATGTTACAGCTGATTGCCGCTTATTTGAGTTTTTCTTCTGCTCTTTTTTTTTTTTTTTGGCAACTCTTTGTGGTTCAGCTCAGTTCAGTACAGTTAGGCAGGCACCAGGTGCCAGTTGGTAGGTACCCGCTCCCTCCCCACACCCAGCGCTGCCCCTGCCACATAGGCGGCGCCGCACACTAAGTACAAGTTCTAATGAAATTTGTCAATAAAAATTCGCAGAATTTCGTACAACAACAGAGGCAAAAAGCAGCAAGCAGCCATAAAAAGCGAGTAAACAGCAGTGGCAGCAACAACAACAACAACAGCAGCAGCAACAGCAATAACACGTATTATAAACAAGCGAATGCTTTTGTTGTTGCTATTGAATCAAATTTACTTTTTTACCGTTTTCAGCGAAAGGAAGATACAAACACATACAGCTAAACAGAACAGTGAGCGGGGCGCTAAGTTATAAATACCTTATATGTACATACATACCATATACATATATATATTTGTATATTTGTATATCGGGATTGTTAGTCGCGCATAATTCACTGTGCAAACAGCAACAAATCTGGCGCAAAATACAAAAATCCATACATATGTGAATTTTGCGCCGAGTTAAGTTTGAGCCGTGAATTGAGTATGTGGACCACTCAGTCATTGTCATTGTCAAAGAATTGTATTTTTGGCTTTATTTACTTTAGGATACACACAGAAACTGGTTGAGCACACAAGAAGCGTAGGCGTTGCTACCACCCTCTCTCTCTCGCTCTCTCACTCTCTCACTCTTTCTCTTTCTGCCTGTCTGCCTGTATGAGTAAGTCAAGTAGTAACCCAGGGCAGGGCCGCCAAATCAAAACAATGCAATTCGCTGTTCAATTCACTAATTAAAAAACTGTGTCATGAAATGTTTATTGAATGCAGTGACTGCTCATTATATACATACATACATACATATATATATATATATATAAGTATATATAACCCTTATCCATCGAGTCGGTTTACAGAGACAAAGTCATTAGCTGGCTCTCTGCCGCACTTCACCTTTGTCTCTTTGTTGTCTTCACTTTTAGTACAGCAATCACAAATCAATTAACTGTTTCAGACTATTTAATTTTAAGTATTGCTTTTCATAATTCTTATTTATTACAACAGTAAACATTTGCAGTTGCTAATTTGATAGAAAAATGTATCAAAATTTATGATACTAATATATTAAAAATATTTCAAATTCTAAGTTTTCTAAATCACTCTACTTTGCTCTATTACTTACTGCTCACTCTCTCTCTCATTCTCACCCTCTCTCTCTCTTTTCGGCTAGTTGTTGAATACTTCTCGCATGTGCATTTATCGTGTGAGTTAACAACTGTTTATAGAGTATATTTGAGGTCTTTGTATTCGTAATGCATTTCGCGGCATTTGCTTCATATTAATTATTTATGCATTTTACGCGATGAAAACATTATAAATGCAATGCAATCAACTGGGGTGCGGAGGGCGCCACTGCAAAGGTGTGGTTCCAAAGGGGTGGGGGTGGAGAGGGGTCTCTGTGGAGCGACTCCCACGACATTGGCTTTGGTGTGGTGAATAGCGCAATGAATGCATCAAAAGTTGCCACAACAACAACTGCTATGTGTGTGTGTGTGTGTGCGTGTGTGTGTGTGTGTGTCTGTGTGTGTGTGTGGTGTTCATGATGAACTCATGGAATAATTATCCTATGAATGAGCAGTTTGCATGATCATTGCCAAAGCTTCCGCTTTTGTTTTTGCGCTCAAGTGAATTTCATTCGCTGTTGTTGTTGTTGCTGTTGTTGTTGCCTGCTGCTTTGCAATTACGCCATGAAAATGTTGCATTTAAAAGACATTTTCTTATGTCATAGCCAAGTCGTTGAGGGATTTTAGTTAGTCAACTAATTCCAACTAATTCACTCTGGCAAACCGCAATGAACAACTCACAATGCTGCTAAGGAGAGTGATCCACTAAAAGATACTCCGGAGTTCTCTCAATATCAATTATTTGTATTCCTATTATTCTTAATTTGGCAATTACTTATGTGTTTATGATTCGATTATAAAACAACTTTTAAAGTTTAAATATATTTTGATACAAAAACCTATATATATAATTTGCTTACTCAAGCTACTGTAGTTTTTGAGTTCAATGGGTTATAGAAATAAATATGATACAGAGATGCCTCTACCTATCTTTTAATGTTACAACACCCTCTTCATAAACTATGATTAATTACAGGGTAGCCAAAAGGTATTGGGTATACAGATAAATGCGGGCTGATGAGGCAGATAGGGAGGGCTACCACAACTGATTTTCTCAGGGTCTCTTGACAGTGTTGGCTTTTATGAATTCCGCTCAGCTGTTTTGTTGTTTTCGGAATTTAGAATTTGAAAATGCCGGCACAGACTGAAGATAGTAGTTGAAAGACGGCAGACTAGAGTCGAGAGTTGAGAGTCGGGAATCGGGAGTCGGGAGCTGCTCTAAGTGATGCGCATATAAATGTCGAGCACTCACTCCACTTGGCCCTCAGCCAGTCAGTAGCCAAGCCAGTTGCCAGTTGCCTGTTAGCCAAAGTTTCAGCCCCGTCTTGCATTCTTGTGCAATAAAACTATGCAAAATTATGTGTAGCATTCCAAGTGCTGAGCCATGAATGTGTGTGTGTGTGTGTGTGTGTCTGTTTACTCCCATGTTGTAATATGTGAAATCCAGAAACAAAAAACAGAAACAGGCACAGAACACAGACACATGCCACATGCCCCATGCCCCATTGGCCATGCAGCGCAGGGCATACGGATTTGGTTTTAAGACACACTGCAGCCAAATGATGGAATGCCTCGACTTTTAACTTTAACTTTAACTTTAACTCTTCTCGTATTGTATATATATTTATGCAATTATTATGCTTGCATGCAAAATGTTCAATAACTTGGCATCGCCGAGCAGCTGACAAAAGCACAACTAATCATAAATGCTAAGAATACAACTGCAACAGTGTGTGCCACGAAATGCGGCACAATGCGGCACAATGCTGCCTCTAGGCATAACTTAGCATCCTAACTCGTGTCCAATGCGATGGCGTCTCTGGCCAAATATTTTGTAACCGCAGGCAGGTGTTCCATAAACTTATCATCGCGACAGTTAAGCTGCAAATCGGAATTTGGCTAAGCTTAACAAATTGTCACCTGGGCAAATTATTTTAATTGCATTTGGCACTCGGCATCAATAGAATCTACTTAGTTTTAAATGTATCTTCTCGATTAGAAATTAATATCAAGAGAACTAATCACGCTGGAATTTAAAAGCATTTTTTTGCTTATAGCAACTAATGTCTAAAAACTAATGCAAATAAAAATTAAAAAAGATTTAAATTTCCCGTAAAATTTTGTCATGAATTTTTGCCAAAAATTGTTTTTGTAGTTAACTGCAGTATTAATTCAGGCAATGCATCGCTTTGAAAAATCGGCTAAGTTGTGATATTTAATTTAATAAATTTAATTTTATAAAAATATTCCTTAAATCACACAATTATTGAATGTTTTGGAAAATAGCAAAAATATAATAAAATCTATGTATATTTATTTTATATGCCAAATGCTGCACATAACTCGCATATGCCACATGGGGGCAGCATTTGTTGGGGGCTTTGAATCATACCAAAGGCTTTTAATTGCTTTCACGCATTGAGTTGCCTGCATTTTTGTTGTTGTTTGTGTTTTTGAATTTCTTGAAATTTGGTCTTCAATGAATCAGTGGAAACTTTGACAACGTTGCTGTTGTTGTTTTTTGGTTGGTGTTATTGCTTATAAAAAACGAGCTTAATGCAGTCGCGGAGTGCAACTGAATTCTGGACAAACCTCGAATCGATACTGCTGCGAAACTGAAGCTGAGCCGAGAGTGTGAGAGAGAGATGGGGAAAGAGGAAGAGTGATGGGGATAGGGAGGCAGCCTTTTTCGCTGGAGACCGTTGTTTAAAATCGCATAAATTTCATCAAAACTGTGCGACGCAAACAAAGAAAAACGTTTGTCATATGATTCATGAGCAGTCAAAGCAACTCTGCCCCTCTACCCCCCCCCCCCTCCCCTCGCATACCCTGTAGTATATAGCTGCGCTCAGTTCTCAGTCCCGCTGCGTTTTTTATTTGCCTGGCTGCTCGAGCGTTTTATCTTGTCACAAAGCTGTGCGGTGCGGGGTAATGGACTTCGTCCTGCCCAAGAAAAAGAAAAAAACCGCAAGTGTGACAAGGAGAGCGCCCACTCGCACAGTGCACAACCGCAAGGGGAAGGGGAAGGGGCAGCAACAGACTTTAAATTTGTCTACAATTTGGACTTTGACTTGGATCACAATTGTGTGCAATTAATTTGCGGTCAGTGTTTTTGGGCAAACGGAAATGGAAAGGGGAACGGGGAACGGGAACGAGAACGAGAACTGGAACGGTTCAGGTATTCAGGCACTGGCTACAGGCTATATAGACTATATATATATATACACATGTGTAGCTTCAACGACAATTGCAATCGTCATTGTCATCGTCATCTCGCAATCGTCGCATGGGCGTTGTCGCAAATTTGCTCAAAATGTTGTCGAAAGTCAAGTTTGTCCGTCAGTTCAATGAATTTCTTTCAGCATTTTCGTTAACTGACCTTGAACATGATTTCATTTGTTGCTTTCTTGTCTTGTTATTGTCGTTGTCGCTTGTTGTTGTTGTTGTTGCTGTTATTGTTGTTATTGTTGTTATTGTTGTTCCCTTTGCTTCTTTTTGCCGGCAGCTGTTATAAAATTACGATTATTTCATTTGACCAGTGCATCAGCTCATCATTTCTGCTCAGTTGCAAATACCCTAACTTAAGTACCATTTACTATGTTGTAACTGTCAGATATACATTTCTTGTCTTCAATCCATAAGAAAAGTAATAGATTTTGCATTTATTAAATTATTTATCTACGGGTTTTGCTAATTTTTAAAAGACTGTCTGAATTTTTTTAATAGACTGCCTGAATTACAAAATTTAATTGGGTTTTTAATTTATTTCTTCAATTATTTTTATATATTTTTATATATTTTATAATAATCAAAGTTTATGTTTAATTTTTTTTACGATTTTTTTTTAATTTTCTTTGATCTGCTTAAAAAAAAATTGCACACATGTCAACATTATTTGACCGTAAAAAATATTTAATTTGTTACCATACATTTTTGATTTATTAAAATAAATATTTCATTTAGGGTTATATAATTTTATTTAAACATATTAATAATAAATGAAATATTTATTTTAATAAATCAAGATTTTATTTTAGACCTTTGTGTTTTTGTGCAACGATAAAAGAAGTTTCTATTTGTTTGGTTTTGCATATGTAATTTTTTGTGAGATAACCTATTTCAAAAATATTGCATAGCTTGTACAACAGAAGAGCATTCCATAGTCGCCGGTATAATTTCGCTGCAGGCATTGCATGTCTTTTAATTTGCAGCCACCCGAAAATAAAAAATGCAACTGCTGCACAAAAATTGTAACAATCAGCGCAGTGCAGAGCCCAAAAGCAAAGAACAGAGAAAACCAAAAAAAAACAGAAAAAACCAAAAAAAGAAAAGAAAAAAATTGAAAATTGGCTAAATGCCAGGCTAAATGAAATGTGCAACAGAATTCACAATTTTGTTGGCCGACGCACAGCTGCCATCGGGTTGCACCTTGCAACCGGGTCCGTGCTTTGGGTACGGATTGGGGTACGGGTACGGGCATGGCGCTTTTTTGAGTACAGAACGCCCCACAAACAATCACTTACAAGCTGCTAAATTGCATAATCATCCAATGCAATCAGTTGGCTTTGGCTTTTGGCTTTGGCTTTGGATTTTGGCCTCTGTCTCAGTCTTTGTATCTGCCTTCTGGTAATTGTTGCCATTATTTGCTCAAAGAATGACACACACACGCACACACGCACACACACACACTTGGTGAGTGCAGGCAGCTGCAGAGAGATAAGAAATCATAAGGCACAAGGCCTCAGCTGAAACCTCATCCTTGGCCTCCTTCCCCGGCTCATCGTCAGCCCCATCTTCAGTCCGAGTCAGATGCATCATCCAGCCACAGCCTCTCTCCCTCAATCTTCAGGCTGCTGCTGCTTTGCCTCTTCCTCACGCACATCCTCATCCTCAACCTCATCCTTTTTCACTCATCTCGCATTTGAGCGCAATTTGCAAAGCAAACAAAAGCCAAATTGTTGCGACGCGTCGCTCATGAAATGAAATGCAATCAAAATGCCGCCAACAGTTGCTGCTACCCACCTAACTCTACCCTCCAGCTTCTACGCTAACCCCCACCCCTCTTTCAGCCACTTGTGAATTTGTGGATTTTTGTGCTGTGTGTTTTTCGCGCTTTGCTCTTTAATTTATTTGCACTGGCCAATGCCACACCCCATTAGTCGGTTTGGGTTTTTTTCTCTTCTTTCTTTTTTTTTTTTTGGGTAGCTGGCAGGTGGCAGCCGGCATCGGGTGGGGTAAGATGGAGGCAGGGGGGGGGGGAGGGAGGTGGGTTGGTTGGCTGACAAGAGGTGGGCGCACATTAAGTGCATCTGTGTGTGTGTGTGCGTTTTTTTTTGTATGTGCTCTTCTCTGGCTTGGCGGTGCCCCCAGCCTCGATAAGCAGTTGGCTAACTTTGTGCAGTCTTTTATTAAATTTATGTGCGGCAGCCGTGCGCTAAGAAATGTATTTTTCGTATATACCCTGTAAATATGTGAAGAGGGCATGCCACAGACAACTAAGTCTACAATATATATACTTTAGATCAAGGATCAAACGATCTCAGAAACTGCAACATATCGAGATTGCTGTAATATATATATGCAGTTGCTTTTATATTCGTTTATCGTATACAATTTAGTATATTTTTATTTTTAAAAACTAAAATTATCGAACAATTACAATTGTGATTTTTAGCCAGCAGTTTGAAGTGCCTATTTTTGAGATATAGTTTTAAAATTGTATGCTTTTTAAAGTTAATGCAATGATAATTATAATAATCAATTTGAATGTTTTGCTTGTTTCTATAGGTAAATATACATTTCTTTACAGGGCATTTGGCAGTCACGCACTCCCCACAGAACTAATTCTTACATGCATTTTTTTTATTGTATGACCAAATGGCATGAAAGCGAATTTGATTTGAAAATTGCATACGCCCGGAACGCCAAGGCGATTCTTCAGTCTTGAAGACGGCAGAGTCTTGAGTCTTTAGTTGTTTTTGTTTTTTTTTTCTGTTCTCAAATTCCACCCGTCTCCCGCATAGACTTTGGCTTTACATCCCCCCATGTTGATTGACTGCCCAAGTGTGGCCAGCGGCGTTTGCGTTTTGGTCGACGACAAACGACAGCTAACGGTGCGGATTGTGGATGCTTGCTGGATGGGGCTCTGTGTGACGCTCCGCTCCGCTCCACTCCACTCGCAATATTGCAAGCGAGCGACCATTTAAAATGCATAAAACTCATTTCGTTGATTAATTGCCTCGCGTCGACGTCGTCGCTGTCTATCGTTGCCAGCTTTGATGCAGCTCAGCATTAGCAGCAACATCAGCAACATCAGCAGCATCAGCAGCTGCAGTTTCATTTTCTCCTATTTAATATCCTAGATACGTGTCGATAAATTGTATTGATTTTAACAACGTTTATGATTTTTGGTTACATTAGCTAAAGCAACTGACTTGTGACTGACTAAATACATCTTGGTCACTTTAATTCGTAGTTAGAAATCCTTCCAGGGCAAGTTTGTTGTTAGGCAATTCTACCTTATATTTATTATTATTATTATTATATAAAACTTTAAGTTAACTTGAGTTTTATGTACAGTCGCTTCTAAGGCCATTATCTGGTTTATTTTACATATTTATTAATTATTTGTATTATTATTATCATTATTTTTTTTCTCCACATTTTGTTTACTAAGTTGATCTTTTCTAATGTAGGCTTAAAATTGTGGTTGACATATTTAACTTATACTTTTTTTTTTTTTTTTGGTTATTTCATTTGTTTTCTATATTATTTGTATGGCCTTGTTGTCCATGTTAAGTTTTATAGATAAGCAATTATCTGTTCTTTTTCGACACTTGCTAAAAAGTGATTATCCTATTTCAATTAATTATTAAAATAATATATTTCATAAATAATTTGCAATAAATTTTATACGTTTGTAATTGTATCCATTCTAGAGCTAACTATTACTTTGATGAACTGCATCATAGAGTACAGACAATTCGTTTTGAGGTTTTATTTTCCAACTAATTAAAGTTGCTGCTGGCTGGCAATGGCTTACGGTACATTTTGTTTGTATCTAGGGTGTCGTGTGTTAGTGTGTCTTGGATGTAATGCAAATTACCTTAATTGAAAATTAATGTAAATATTTATGCATACCTCAAGTTGATCCAACTGGATTCGCCTCGACGACGAAAAATTACTTTAATTTTCGGTAGCCAACTTATGCCACGATATCATTCTGCCCCATGTCCCAAGACAGATGCGCTTTTAAATGCTGCCGTTTTAAATAGTTCGATAACAGCAGCGGACTGATCAAAAAAGAAAAAAAAAAAACCAAATAATACTAATAAATAAATAAATAAAACAAAAATCGGAATGGAAATAGAAAAAGCTGAAACAAATATCCAAATATCCAAATGATCGGCGCTTTGTTTCTAACGGCTGTTGGTTTATTTATTTGTTAGTTGTGTTTTTCACCTAATGAGCTGGTGCAGATGTGTAAATTTCGTTCATTTGCATGCGGCCATCGAGCGTGGATCGAGACGCATTTAGATATCGTACATCCCCCAACCCATGTCACCATGCCACCATGCCACATGCCACATGCATTATTGATGATGACTCAACACGGCTCAAAGCGGCTCCATTTGAAATTATTGGAAATATATTACGCTTAACGAAAGCTGTTTGACTCACAAACTTTTCTCTCGCCATAAGGATCTTTATTTATTTTTCTTTTTTTTCACATTTAAGTTTAATTTTCTTGCGAAGAATTGTCTTGTTCTTTCAAATGTTATTTCGTTTTCTTTTTGCTCTGTTTGTAGCTTTCTTTATTTTATTTTAGCAAACTCTTGCAAGAGGACTTCCCCAGTTCGAGGATTTTACTACCTATCTAAAATTTATTAAATTTAGTTTATTTCCTAGTTGTTCCGTTACGATCTCATACATACTTCTTCATTCTTTAGTTTTATTCATGCCTTAGATAATCGATCCTTATAGAAGAACCTTACCCAACCATTGCAACATTTCTCTCCACTTTTAATTCTTATACACTGCCTTATTATATAAACACACAAAAATGACAACATTAAACGAGTTTTGTAGTACATAACGTATATACCTCCATTTCCCTCCACTCTACTCCCCTCTACCCCTCGTTTTAAGTTGTCCATCTTTTGTTTGCTAACAGATTCATTTACCAAAAAACAAATGACTTAAGACACAAACTAGCTGCAATTGACCCCCAAAGCAGCACTTAACGGTAACTTGCCTCTGTCTGTGTGTGTGTGTGTGTGTTTGTGTGTATGTGTGTGACCTTCAGCAAACAAAATTCACTTATTCACACACACACACACACACACAGCAACAACAACATTTGAAGTGCTGCCAAGTGCGTTCGTCCATTTACATAATTGTCACACGGACTGTTTGCTGTTGTTGCCCGCTTGATGTCTGTGCCATTAACTAACTGCAGCCACTGTTGCTTGCCACTGCCACTAGTAACAGCAACCGCCACAGCAACAGCAACAACCACAATTCAATTTGCTTTACTTATGTTGTTGTTGCTCTTCAAAATGTAATTAACCTCAAGTTGGAGCGTTTTTTCTTTGTTTTTATTTTTTTCGTTTCGACCTTTTTTTTGCGTCATTTTAAGAACGACGACTTGAAGTAATTAAGCAAAGCTAAAAGTTAATGTTAATTGTCCAGCACGACAAAGCTTCAACAGGTACACACACATACACACACACACACACACACACACACACACACACATACGCACAACAATTATGCCCCGAAAAGGTCAAAGACTAAAAGAATTGTCAACCGTGGACGGGCCAGGGCTGATATGGGCTTTGGGGCAGGGACTGAGCATAGAGTGCTCATTGGGGAGGGGGGCAGGTAGGAGGGGGGGGGGGCGTTGTCTGATTCGTTTTGGGGTTCAAGCGCTGTATCTGAAGTTGAGTCATTGAAGCGGCCGCTTTTTGGTTGGGTTCTGTTCTGTCGCACGGCGGAAGCAACAAACGACAACTTTTTTGTTGTTGGTTTTTTTTGTTGTTTGTTGTTTTGGTTTGTGATTTGTTATTGCTGCCCATCTCTGTTGCGTTGCCTATCGCTCTTGCTCTCTCTGGCGCTCGCTTGTTTTTTATTATTATTATTATTTTAGCAAAATACCGTTAGTTTTGTGCGAACACACGGTGTGAATGATACTTTAATTACATGAGCGCTGCAATAACAACAACAAAAACAAAGTAAAGCCAAAAAAGCACAGAAAAAAAGACTTGAATTATAATGCAAATTAAACAAGCACCGATTTTGGCTAAAGCGCAGGGGGAGAGAGAGAGAGAGAGAGAGAGCTAGAGAGTGGGATAAGTAGTTAGATCCTGAACGATAAGTTGCGACCTTTAGAATTCGCAGCGGAAATCTGACAGATTCTTCTCAAGAAAAACAAAACTCAAATAAAGCAGAGATCAAAGCGCAAAACATAAAACAACAGTGAACAAATTGAGCAACTGATAGCACTAACGATTCAATAAAAACCCTAAGCAGATCTTAAAACATGGTTTAAACGTAGAAAGTTGATCGCTAAGCGTAATTAATGATAACATTAACAGCAATCAGATAAAACTAATAATGTAATCAAGTAGGAAATGAAATCAGTAAACTTGTGTTGGAAAATATAGCATGAGGAATATAATTTAAAATTATATAAAGTAGATTCTGCATTAAAATATAACACATATATCAGGTACATTATAAGAATGTAAAAATTGAGTATAGCTCGAAAATCCAGAAAAGGATAAGGAACCCTTTAGCATTTAAGGCAAAAAAATTACGTATACGCATATCCATAATTTCTGAATCTGTCAACTCTACGCTGAAGATGTATATCAAAACTTACTCAAACTTGAAGTACAAAAGCGCAAGAATATTTAAAATCTGTTAACCAAAGTATTGTAGATAGGAAATAGTCCTGGCAGTGACAGTGTATAAATAGAAAATGCTTTAATCAATCTATAAAAAAAAGTCTGTCAAACGAATCAAGCGTAAAATTTTTCGATTTCAACGTATTTATAATCAGCTGGGCATCTTTACAATCACATAATATTGGCTCATAGTGATGGATCAATGGGTTGAATATTGTGATGCAGTTGCGGTCGTCGCTCTCCGTCGTAGAACTTGAGTCCGGCAAAGTGTTCAATGTCCCGGATGTTGGACATGAATGAGCTCAACTCGAGATTGTTGTCCACATCGGCATTGGGCACAACATAACCCTCCATATAGGGCAGATCGTCGCGTTCCTTGCACTCGGCAATGATCACTTTGAAGAAATGCGTGGGCACCGCCACCGTATTCATGCCAATGACCTGATGCCGGATCGCCCAATTGCGGAACGTAATGCGTTGCGGCATAAATAGCGGCCCGGTGTACACGTATACGGAACCGCATTTGATTGTCAGCTCCCGCACATAGGCCTCCAGGCGTGTCCACACCTTCAATTTGAGACCGCGACTCAAGGGCGCTATATTTGGCAACATGTACGTCTCCACATATTTGATGGGATCGCAGCGATAGTTGTGCGGCGATGCCATATGCCCGCCAATCCATTCGCTATTCCGATAGTCCCTCTGATTGGCACTGAATATAAGCGGTATGCTCGCATCAACCAGAAACTCCGTTGGCTTCTGTACAATGGCCACGGGCATATCCGTTAGACATTCGCTCTCCAAATGCTCGCACACCCAGTGCGCGATCCGATTGCGTCGATCGTATGAGAGCACAAAATTACGATAGACATGTATATCGGCCAATCCCGGAAAGCCGTATTTCATCAGTGTGGCCACATGCGTCGGCTCCGGCTGCTGCAGCGGCTCATCGCCCAGTGAGAACGTGAAGAACATCGTCTGCAGTAAAGAGAAGGTTATATCTGTTTAATCGGTTCATCTGACCTATCTGATCTGAGCTGTCAGTGCAGTTATGTGAATGAAACTTTGTATATAAGCTTTATATAGCTGCAGACATTACATATATAGGAATATAGGATATTCCATTAAAGAGAAGATTATTATATCTGTTCATCTGACGTATGTGATCTGAGCTGTCAGTGCAGTTATGTGGATGTAACTTTGTATATAAGCTTTATATAGCTGCATATATAGGAATATAGGAGAATAACGAGAAGATTATTATATCTGTTCATCTGACCTATGTGATCTGAGCTGTCAGTGCAGTTATGTGGATGAAACTTTGTATATAAGCTTTATATAGCTGCAGATATTACATATATTGAAATCGACTTAATTGGTTGAGGAACAGTCCAGTTTTGTATGAAAAACTTTATCGTTTTAATAGTTAAAATTTAAATTTGAATACTTGTCTGTCTTCAGTCTGGTCGTGTATATATTGAAACTAGGAAAAACTTACCACTGTTTGCATGTTATTCTGGAACCATTTAACATAGTTGGCAAACACGGAATCGGTTTCGTCCGTACTCTGAATAGGATGATCCCCGCTTAAATCGTTGGTATCGACAACTGGCAGCGACAACTCATCGACTTGATCGCTGTAAAAGCAGGCACGCGGATTCCCCACCAATCTCAGCTGGATATGAAAAATAATATATATTTATTATCATATATGTATATATATATATTATCGCTTAGGCGACTTACCGCATCGTAGATCTGCTGACGACGCTGAAAGATGTAGGGATCGTTAGCCATAGTCGACTGTATGTTGCGATATGATGCATCCTGTTGGATAAGTGCGCCCACCACGAATCCTAGAAGTCCCGTGAGTACGGCCAATGATAAGGGTAGTGTTAGACCCAGCATTACCGACAGATACCTCCTGACATAGGTGTATAAGTGGGATCGCTGCTAGTTGCTGGCAATCTACTGACGCTAAATTTTGAACTATATTTCAAAACATTTCTGGGCCCAGCTAATACGTATTTACTAACTTCCAACATTCTAACATTTTTGTTAGCCTTACTGAAGGGAAAGTCAAATGCTGGAAATATTCAAAATAAGTGAAGTTTCTTCGAGCAAAGATTCTTTTTGATCTCAGTCCGCATATATCATATTATTATACGTTTTTCAATAAAAATCTAGTACGAAAGTAAGCAAAATTTTAAAACAACTTTGAGCAATATATATATACATCTAAAAAACTGGGGAATTCTATGCGATTTTATTAAAATATTACCATATATAATAATAATAAAAATAATAACAAAAATACTAAAAAATAAATTTTTAGCAAAATATGAAGCATTTTACAGATTTCTTATTCATTTATGATATTCGTAATGTGCCTCAAGTTTCTCTGCAATCCCATCCATATGAATGTAGCTTTAAGGCCCATTTAAAAGGTCTACGTTCATGAATCAACGAACAACTCGAAATACCGCCCCCCTTGGCCAAGTTAAAGGCATTGGCAGCACGAAGCCTTCCCCATTGACCCTCACCCAAATACTACTTAGGCAGAGCCACAGCCCTGGCACGCAAGCTCTAATAAAAAACTATCAACTATCGCAGCAGACGATGAACTAACTGGTCATTTACCTACACTAATGCATATACATACATATGTATGTACATATGTATATATGTACATAGATGTACATACATTTATTAATAATACAACAACAGCCGCCATCAGCCATGAGAAGCACGAGAATTTCGCATAAATTTACTTGTGCCTCAACACCAGACACCAGACTCAATGGCAGAGTTGGAGTTGGAGGCAACAACAAAAACAAAAAAAAACTCGCCATTGGGCAACAAGTGCGATATAAAAGTTAATGCGCTCTGCGTTAGGAACTTTAAATGCCTTTAATACGCTTCTGGAAAGTGAATCCACACACTTTTTGCATGTGACTTGTGGCAATGAAAAGTATTTCTTTGTGGTTCAAGAGCAGGTGATAAGTTTGGTGGGGGAATGAAGTGATGGGGGGTGGTGGAATGCTTGACGATCTTTGTAGGTGTAAGAAGAACATATGTATATATTCCAAATCTATCATAAAATTCTTTAAACTTTACTTAAAAGACTTTATACTTTTGTATAATAGAAACAAAAATAAAAGTCTGAGTGATTTTTATAATTAATTTCATAAATCTTTGAACGACTTTCTATTAAAACTTTTATTTAATAGAAACAAAAATAAAAGTCTGAGTGATTTTTATACTTAATTTTATAAGTCTTTGAATGGTTTTTAATTAAGATCTCTTTAATAAACGCTATTTAAAGACTTAAAAAATAAAATCCAAAAATAACAGATTTTTTTTTGGGAAAAAATATAATCAAAAATAAAAGTAATTCTGCATGTGTATTATAAAAATTAGAAAAAAAACTTTTAAAAAGGTTTTTAATTATTAAAAATCATAGCTGTTACAGTGCCTGGTAAAAAATAATGCTTTTTTTATTAGATGCGGCAAACACATATATGGTAAAATTGAAAATAAACGATTCACAATATTAATATACAATGCTAGTATTCCATATACTAATTAAAGATTAAATATTTTGATCTTTGGTATAGAAGAGTATGCGAACTGTGGCTTAATATTATAAACATTATTATTTACTCGAACTGCGTGATTTTGTGAGAATAACCGCAAATGTGGTAAGCCACGGTGGAATTAGGCGGAAGCAGTAGCAGCAGCAGTCGGCGACAATCACGGACAATAGTAAAAAAAAAACACAAAAATGGAAAATCGAGATGAGGGGCAGAAACCAACAAAGCAGCTAAGCAAACCGATTGCAACCAAAAAGCCAAACCTGTTGTAAGTAGTCATCAAAAGCATTTGTGACATTTTATAGTTTCCGATAAAGAACAAACTTATGAACTATGATGCGAATTGATGGACTGAAATATGTAAAGATCGAAAGATCAAAAAGAGAACAAAAATCAAATAATAAAATTGAACGAGGCAGCTGCCCCAACCGGTGACAACTCGTAAAAACTCGAACAACAAGTGGCAAAACTGATTTGACTTCCGAACTTTCAAACCATTGATTTTTCGGCTTGTTTGCTTCCCCTTCGCCTTCCCATCTATCCCACACCCCGCTTTCATTTCATAATGAGTAAAAGCTACAAATTATGTGCATGCCGCACGAGCTTAGCTTCAGCTTTAGCTTCAACTTCAACTTCAGCTTCATTTTCATTCTTGAGCGATCAATTGAAGTCGGTCTCAATGGAGCCTCGGAACTTGTGAAAAGATTCTCAAAGAACCAACAAAATAACGCTTACACAATAACATTTTCTTGGCCCACGCCCAAGTTCCGAAACGATTTGCGTAGGCCATCATTTTGGGAATTCCATCTAAATGATCACGCCCAAGGATTAAATATTGCCCAGATTAGTGCCCCCGAATAGTTATGCCCCCCTGGGTGGCATCTCCCAGTGCCTGTGGGCAGTAAGCCGATGAGCTCTAAACGCTGCTTTGTTTATTGATACAATTGAGCTGATAATAGATAAAAACTCGCCTCCGCAATTGGCTTACCAACTTACCAACTTTGAGAATGATTGCTTATGAATGCATTGTAATAACTCCTGATCAGTGTTGCCAACTTTTAAGTAGCTCATAAATATAGTTTCAGGTAGGCATAAAATAAAAACCGGAAAGAAAAGTTATCTATCGTTCACTGTACAAATTAGATCAGAAACCACCTGCTCACGTTTAAATTTGATTGAAAACTGGCTATGTTAGCTATAAGATATGTAGCCATATCATGCCAAATCGAAAGAATCATTATCTTTTATCATTAAATATATTTGTATGCTAATTTTATAATTTTAAATTAAAATTTTTAAATATAAGTATCTTTAATACATTTATCTATAATTTCATATATAAATTTAAATATTGGCGACATTAAATAAATTAAATAAATAAATATTAACACTTGTAACTCGTGAGTTTGGTTATGAAAGACAAGAAAGTTGTATACCAAAAACCATTTGTATATAGTTTTTATTATTTACAATTTTATTATTTTTCAAGCATATTTAGGATATACGAATATATCAAAAATATGAATACATCAAAGTTGAGAGTTGTCTTTTTATCATGATCGTAGTTCACTTTGAAGCAACACAAAAACTGTTAGCTGCTTCAGTCTATGGCTCAGCTCAGTACACACAATAACGTGCAGCAAAAAACAAGTTCCTAAAAGCTGGCAAAAAATAAATATTAAATCTAGGAAAAAGTAAATTGTGTATATATATTTTTCAAAAAGTTACCAAGTAAATATCAAATATGAAAGTGCGTGTGAAGAAAGCATTGAACCATGGCAAGGATTGCTTACATCATGTGGCCAAACCAACAATTCGTCGGAAATATCAAAAGAAAGGACTAGTCATTGGGGACCCGATTATGCCGTTTACTTGTTGCCATATGGCGGCGCTATTGCCAAGAATGGAAATTGGATGGCTTGGCGTTCATCGATTGCAAAAGCTGAACGTGTCCAAGGCCAGAAAAAAATTCATAAAACTATTTTTTGCTCAGCTATCGTCTATCGTTCAATCGGTGTACCCCTGGCCACCAAAGATGTCAGGTAAGAACCGTTTGTGATAATTTGAATTCAACTGAATCTGCTCATTACAGTTGATGATGGCGATGTCGAACTATATGAGCTCTTAGCGAATCCACCCAATACTCCATCAAATTATGGAAATTATTTCGACACTGGATAATCAAACTTATCACAATGCATCTAACGTTCTACATTTTATGGTTGCTGTTTATGATTGCTGTTTAGGATGACATTTTCGCATTTATTTGGACAGTTCTAGACATCAGTTCCCTAATGGGCGGATAATCAACGGAAGACAAAATATATGAAATTCGATAAGAATAATCGCAAGTAGGAAATATGCACAGAATCACATTGCTTTAGCCAAACATCAAATTCTTCAAATTCTGGTATACCAAATTAAAACCTAGCTGCAATCATAATTTTTGATAATCTTCCTTTTCTATATAGGCATATTTGCTGCTGCTGCTATTTGTTGTTGTTGTTGTTGCTGCTGCTGCTG